>JBAJFG010000209.1:0-90507 GCA_037903475.1 Ancylostoma caninum
GTAATGGTGGTTTGTTGCTCTAGCCGCTAGCCGCTTCACTTCTTATCTCATCCCGTTGCTGTTTTCCTCACAAACCCTCCCCGTTAACGCTGTGTCTGCTATTTTTCTTCTCTTCTTCTATTCCACTTTTAGAATGAAGTAAAGTAAAAAGTGGTAAATTCAATTGTTATGACCATCATTCTTGGAAGTGTTGTGAATACATACATACTCCATGGTCTGAATAGTTTATATAATGTACGAGACAATTTTATGACTTGCAGCTACGTGCATGTATCTCAACACCCCGTGTTATTAGTTTCTTGGAAGATTATTCTCCATCAAATCACCTGTCACTGCTTCAATTTCCTCTAGAAAAAAACCAACAAGTTACCCCTACCATATGAGTGCATTAATGCGTGGATTGCTCAAGCCGTTTATCCATATAGCAAAGCTTTTTCGAAGTTTGAGCCTGATCGTGGCCCCGAGATGTCACAGACCCATACTCTTTTACGAGCAAAATCGTTCGCTAAAAAATGAAAAGGAAGAAATTGGAGAAAACAGTAGTCATCACATATTCATAAGTTGTGGACATAAATATTACTTTTAATCCTGGTCTCCTCCTCTTGTAGTACCACAATGTCGAAAGTAGAGGTGAGAAGGGTTTGGGCAAGGAGGTAGATCCCTTTTACCAATTCTGTAATTATTTTGAAGAAACTCCAGAGTTTTGCAAGAAAGATTGAGGAAGAATCCAGAAAAAAACAGCGAAAAATTTACGAAATATGTCGAGTATCAGCATAGCTATGACCCATCTCACTTTCACTAATGCTATAAAATTTTTGCAGTGCGTTTGATCAAATCTCTGCAAAGATGGAGAATCGCGAATATTAGAAAAAAATCGATAAATTGACTACTGAAGCACTTCCTTCCGCAGAGTTAGGCACGTTAACTCAGATACATGCCTGTAATTGTGCCCTTAATAGTGCCAAAGTCTCCCTACACTTACTACGTACCTTTTTAATTTCCTTTTCTTGAGCTCCGTGTTGAAGTGTTTTTTTTTGGTTATTTGGTTTTAAATTCAACGCTTTTCAGGGCTAATATATTTTTATTCTGCTAGATTAATACAATTATGCATCTATTCACTATACAAGACAGCAATATTGTCAGAAAATGAGAAAGGATTACCTAGCCTCTGCACTATCCCTTGGCCAGCTTCTCTTCGCTTATACAATACTGCTCCTAATCTTTGCAAAAAAGACGCGCCCGACGCGTTTTTGCGTCGGCGACGCAAAAGCGCGTCGCAAAGCGTCGCACGCCGGTAACTCGCTTCAGAATCGAGCAATTGCGATTCTGAAGACAGAATGTTACTCAGCGCGTTGCGGCGAATCTTTGAATATCCCGCTCAGGCGCATTTGGTCTTTGAAAATTTTAAGGTATTTTAAGGAGTTGCTGTACTGAGGCACTCAGAAAACGACAATAACACTAACCAAAGAACTTTTGACTGTAGTTCATGTGAGTTTGGCAATATTTCCAACATGATGAAGAGATCCAAGCCTTTTAGAGTGAGGGATACGCCTACAAATTGACGGCAAGGTTGGTAGATCGCAACCAAATAAGGCGACCGCGTTGCGGGTTAGGCAATGTTTGCATGCCTCGCGCTTCTTCTACAATCACGTTCTATTCCTGCCTTCTCATATACCAGTGCTACCGATCTTCGACTGTGCAAAGTGCTGGACCAGCCAACTGAGTGGCTCGTATGAAGCCAGGTTTAGAGCGTTCAAAAAGCGAAATTCCTCTAAAGTGCACGCTATTCCGCGAAAAAAACTGTTTTGTGCCGCTATTATGGGACATTATCTGATATTGGCTATGTCGCATTGTTTGAGGCAGAGAGCTCTATCGAATTATGCGAAGGTTGAGAAAATCCGTGGTGTTGACATTTCCGCCCTACATGTCTCGGAGGCTCCTCATGCTGTTTTGCTATGGTGAGCCAGCCACTACACCATCCCTTTGAACATGTTCGTTCCTGGTTTCGATTCATTACCATCAACAATTTTATCAGGACTCATAATGAAAGGTGGGGAATGGGTAGGGTTCAGAGAACGTAACAAGGCATAGAGAATGCACGACAGAAACTGCCTGCGGATTTGTTGTGGGTGCGTAGGTAGTGCAGAAGTGTCATCGAGATGAATCTAACGCAATGGTAAGTTTGCGCCATCACCCGGGAGTAGGTAGTAGTAGAACCAACTTATCTCGTCCGCAGTTGGGCGAGAACCACATTCATCGCCAATATTTAATGACACGCAGCATTGTCAGCACGACGAGAACTGGTCCCCAGCTAATCCTTGACGCTGTAGTTATCGGATTCTAGCTCAGTCGGAGTTTTCGATCAATTCTTCAGTGATATGCGGCATTGTCAGCACGACGAGTATTGGTACAGTCGAGAGTATTGGTACAGTCGAAGATGGGTATCCCTGCGCTATATGAGAAGGCAGGAATAAAAATCATCAACTGTGCCAATTCTCGTCGTGCTGACAATGCTATGTGTTATCATATATTCTCAATGAACTTTAAAATTAAGAATGGAAAACACTGAATTTTAGGAGATTTTGGATTTTTGACATATAGTGGTTCTCGCCCAACTGCGGACGTGATAAACTAGTTCTACTACTACCTGCTCCCGGGTGATGGCGCAAACTTACCATTGCGTTAGATTCATCTCGATGACACTTCTGCACTACCTACGCACCCACAACAAATCCGCAGGCAGTTTCTGTCGTGCATTCTCTATAACTCGTTACGTTCTCTGAACCCTACCCATTCCCCACCTTTTATTATGAGTCCTGATAAAATTGTTGACGGTAATTAATCGAAACCAGGAACGAACATGTTCAAAGGGATGGTGTAGTGGCTGGCTCACCATAGCAAAATAGCATGAGGAGCCTCCTAGACATATAGGGCGGAAATGTCAACACCACGGATTTTCTCAACCTTCGCATAATTCGATAGAGCTCTCTGCCTCAAACAATGCGACATAGCCAATATCAGATAATGTCCTATAATAGCGGCACAAAACAGTTTTTTTCGCGGAATAGCGTGTACTTTAGAGGAATTTCGCTTTTTGAACGCTCTAAACCTGGCTTCATACGAGCCACTCAGTTGGCTGGTCCAGCACTTTGCACAGTCGAAGATCGGTAGCACTGGTATATGAGAAGGCAGGAATAGAACGTGATTGTAGAAGAAGCGCGAGGCATGCAAACATTGCCTAACTCGCAACGCGGTTGCCTTATTTGGTTGCGATCTACCAACCTTGCCGTCAATTTGTAGGCGTATCCCTCACTCTAAAAGGCTTGGATCTCTTCATCATGTTGGAAATATTGCAAACTCACATGAACTACAGTCAAAAGTTCTTTGGTTAGCGTTATTGTCGTTTTCTGAGTGCCTCAGTACAGCAACTCCTTAAAATACCTTAAAATTTTCAAAGACCAAATGCGCCTGAGCGGGATATTCAAAGATTCGCCGCAACGCGCTGAGTAACATTCTGTCTTCAGAATCGCAATTGCTCGATTCTGAAGCGAGTTACCGGCGTGCGACGCTTTGCGACGCGCTTTTGCGTCGCCGACGCAAAAACGCGTCGGGCGCGTCTTTTTTGCAAAGATTAGGAGCAGTATTGTAGTTGCCGTCTCTCTCCATGTCGCGAGTTGTTTCCCCTCATACAACTCCGAGAACCTATGTATGTACAACTTGTGGTTCGTACAGCATCCGTAGTCAGTAGTAAAGCTACACTCGCACTTTAATAAACGTGGGAGTGCCGCTTTTGTTCACATCTGCTTCGCAAGGGTTTGCTCATACTTGCTGTAGTTAACGTTCACATGTCTCTTCGTTAAGACCAGATTCTATATATCATGAGGCTATGTCGTTACAATGCCATTGTTTTTTGACCCACTTTTCATCTAATTAGTTGTAATAATCTACGCTTTATGATTTGTGGGTAGCGTCGTTTCCCATGACATACACCCCGTTCGTTAGGAAATTCGCCCAAACATCGCAGTGGAAGATGCATGACGGATAGAGTGATCGGCGTTAATCACCCTGGTCTGTGGGATGCGCCAAACATTTGACTTCATCTGAACATCGTAGAAGTATCGAATGTATATGTGCCCTGTACAATGACTCGCCGGAAGCATACGGTGTACCTAGTTAGTGCTTCATCCTCCCAGACTCCTCTAGTATCAATTTACCGACCTCGGGGGGATGGATGGATGCCTTGGTTAGCCAGCGGCGAGATCGAACCATCGACTATGTGTACAGGCAGTGCCACTGTGCCAAATGGGCCCCGAAAAATGCATGTGAAGGCGAAATGGTTCAGCGGATAACTACACCTGGAAAATTATTCCTCTACGCTCTTCCAGTGATAGTCTCGTTGTACTGCCACCGATTAGTGGCTGTAGTCCAACAATGATGCATTTTCCATTCTGCAATCATGCTCACGTTGCGGCACTTACTACATCTGAGAAGAATAATACAGTATGATAAGATTTTGTGAAACGGGTTCGGAAAAATGACTAGTTTCCTGACGATAGTCCTTTGGAAATCGACCACAAGTACGTATTGGGTTGCCGGAAAGTCTTGTACGAAATTTTCTAAACAATTCTTTTGATTCGAAAGTTTGATTGGATCTTCCAGGATCAGCCCACTCCTGGATGACTCCACGTCACAATGATGAACGGATGCTGCAGTTCGAAATACTGCCGCGAGACACGACGGTGACAGCTACGATCTGAGTAGGCCAGGTTCGGGAACTGGCTGAAACGCGCAAAGAAAATTGGAAAAGATAAAGAACCTTGGACTGCTCCATCCAGCTGCCCCGCCAATTCCATCCACTATTTCCGGTAAAGGCCTAGGGTGAACGACGGAGTTGGATTAGATCGTTCGATGCCATTCTCCTGTCCCTGCACTTCTTAAGATGATTTGATCTGCATCCTCGAGGGTACATGCTTGTCCAAGAAGGAATTTGTAAAATAAATGCTGTAGAATTGTGGACCTTCTACTTCTTCGACTCACAGAAGCTCAAGTTCTAGAGAGGCGAAATCAGCGATATATTCAGTAACTAGTGCATGATCACTGCTAACAATAGTGCATTTCATACGTATAGACGCGGTCCAGTAAACACTGGTACGCAGCCTCACGTAACTTCTTGGAGAAAACCGTGGATGTCTATCGAATCAGCGTGATCAAAAATCATATTTGTAGGTGGACTCCGGAGAACCTCTTCTCTGCCCAATAATGCTGCGATTTCACAAGCCTGCAGCTCTGTAAATCTTCCAACTTCACTAACACTGCATCAAAAAATGATCCATGTTGAAATGCAGATTTACGTTGAAGGCGCTTACAAGTTTTTATCAAAATATTGAGTCCACACTTTCCTTTGAAGATAGAATCTATTCGCGTTTTCTGATATTAGGTTGTCGGAAAAGTTTCCCGCCATTCTCTTCCTCTTCTCGCCGATCTCTTCACAGCTGTTCAGGAATTTTTTCTCAAAACGCACATAAAGGCTAGGCAAAAGCCTTTTCATATCAGATTTCCCTTCTCGTTCCGTCACGGTTATGCCCGAAGAAATCGTCATTGACTAGACACATGTTCAACTGCTCCTGCTTTGGAAATTCATAAAACACGGTAACGAAAGCGGTGCGTAAAAATATGTCATATAATAAGCCTGTCTCCACTGGCTCTTACTACACTGTGAACGTTTTGTCCGGCAGGTTTGAAGACGGCGATCTCGGCTTGAGATAGACTAGGATTCGGTCGAACGATCAAGATGGTTGGGGAGCAACTCCTGGAGCTGTTTGAGGAGAGTCCCCGGCGTGATGCCCGTGACCGAAAGAGGGGACTTCAATGCTATCATAATACAATAGCAGTTTATTTACATCGTATCAGAGAGACAACGTACTGCGACGCATGCATTCATCCTGATCTGAGCTGTCACAGCTTCATGTGCTGGCAGATGTGTTGTTAATATTTTTGACTTTTCCACAGATTTTCGTTTCTCTTCAAAACTTGGTTACCAGTGATGAAAGGTAGGTTTCCTAGGTAATTCACATAGCAAAGTGCGGGTGGCTTGGTCCCTGGTACCCCATTGCTACCATCAGAGTTCCTGTCAATAACGATGCCAACCTATATTGTGTACATAAATATTGGTTGTGTTGAAAAAGGACAATAAATTTGCAAAGACAGCTCGAAAGTGGCAGCAAACTTTTCCGACAACCTAATAGAATGCTTATGCTTCTATACTTATGAAATGGCCCATTTAAGGTGAAGTGCCAAATCTATCCGGCATTTTCTATAATCACAAGTGAAACAACGCAAGCTTAGGTTTTCCGGCATAGCGAATCGATTGGCTTTTGTAACGTTTCTGAAGAAGATGTGGTGGATTGTGTACCGGCATTTTCTGGGGTGCGTCTATACTTATGAAACGCATTGTATGTGTAAGTATCTATTATTGGTCGAGAAAGCTGTTGAACGAAGTTATGATAGAGACAAAAAGGTAAAAATTTTAGACAGGGCTTCTCCACTCCAGATGAATGGGCTCACGGGTTGAGATTCGATGTATTTGACGGTCAGTTTCCACACTATGCAAAGTGATGTCTACAACGATGACGACCGATCAGTTTTTTCTCTCCTTTAAAACGCCTCCAAGCACATGACAAGACCGATAGCGCAGCGAAAGAAATAAAATGTTCGTTCTAAGCTTCTTGTCACTCATTAGAGTTCTATGAGTGGTTGTCGTTGGCTACAAAATTCGAGAGGCCGAGAAAGAAATTGAAAAGTTTCCTTTCGTAAGTAGATACAGCAAGAATTTGAAAAGTCCCCCTTCGTAAGTAGATACAGTGATTATGATTATTCCATGGAGTAGATACAATGATCACGATTATTCTATATTTTCTATTATGTTTCCGCTAGCTTGCACCATTAAAATGTAGATCTATAAAAACTACAAACACTCTTCCACTCACTGTAAATAAATTTTGTGAACTGTGATGTTTTCTTGAGACCTACGAAATTAGAAAGGGAAATACTTCATGATCGCCCAAGTCTCGCAAAGTTGAGCAAACGATAGGTCGTTTCCCCACGTTTATCACCATTAATTAAATTATCGGGTGGGTTTCTGAAATAAAATTAGCGTTTCCATTCAAATGTAATACATGCGTATTTATTTAAGCAATTTTCATTTGTTTCCAATTTTTCTTTCATTTGCTACCTCTGTGTCTTTGCATGTTTTGCCGCTACCAGTTAGGTCTTTTTATGTTTTTTTTGCTTCTCTACCTGCTTAATGTGTAATAAAAAAATTAGCACTAACTCAGAGCTAAGTTGAGTGACTTTCTCACGCCCATCTCTTATGCACCTCCTCCGCTCCGAGGACGGCTCCAAATCCTTAGCACTAACTCGCTTTCTAGGAAAACCAGGCCGCATTTGCGCGAAACGCTGATGCCATACGATTTTCCATGCTTTCGTTCGCAACACAAATCATCGAGCAACAAACTTTCGCTGCTCTTACACAGCTGCTGTACACTGGATTTTACGCCTTTCTCTGTATTCCTCTGCGAAAACAGCTGGATCTATGAGTTTAAACGTTCAAACACTCCGTCTTCAAAACATGACAGCCAGTTACGAGGAAGCCATCGGCGACTTCCATTTTTTTTCATTCTGATCCCTTTGAAATCTGCTTATCCTGTTAGTTTATCAATCAATTGTGAAGCGAGGTGTCCACACCGTTTTTTACATCCGTGTTTTTCTCCCATGTGATCCAAGACGCCTAGCCAATCAGAGTTCTCAGTGAACAGGTAACAAACTACCACTTAACCTCGCGTTCCTCTGCTTTCGTCCGTCCGTTCGATCTCGTCCGTCGAGCTGGAACAGTTGCTGACCGACGCATCGTTCAGGTTCTCGCTTTCTCAAACCATCCGCACTCTGCGCCGAAATGAGCAAATCCGGCGTACCGTGTTCCAGCCTTAAGGTGGGTTTTAATTTTGAGTAATACCTTGTCAGTGAGTATATGAGTGAAAGAGCGATTAATAAGGAAGAAAAATCTTTGAAATATAGAAAATGAACGATAAATTCTCAGGCGTGAATTTCGGTTCAGGCAATATAACTATTTTCTCGCTGGTTTTCACTAAAATGTCACCCATTTAAATATCGTGTTTCAAGAGCTTCAGCTCATCTTTGCAATGCCAGCGAGGACAAATTTTAAACAAAAAATAAAATGTTGAGAGCTGGCCTATAACACTTGGATAAAAGAAACCTCCCCGACTGGTTCGCCACTCCGCAAAGCCTACGTGATGCGACAGACCTGCTGTTTCCCGTGGTTGTTGGGAGTTGCTAATATTAAAGGCAGTGTCTCACCTCATGATGGATGTCGGGATATGAACAGAATTAGATCTACTCGACGCGCTGATTCCAATAATGTGCTTGTTATCTGAAAAAAAAACGGTCAAAAACCCCTATTTTGAAGGCCAAACGTGACAATGGAGCGGACGAGTTCCCTCGCTAGGAAGGTCGAAAAAGCGAAGCTGCTAAGTTGCCCATTAAAATGAACTTCTCAGCAGTAGCTATCATCAGATAAGCATTCTTCCCGTGTTGGAAAATCATGCCGCACCTTCAGCAAGCTGTTGCTGTTGCTGCGGAATGAATCCTCTCGTCCACTGGACGAGAATTTTGAAATTCTCGGCCGAAGAAACCAGTAAATTATGGGGGTTTTCGGCGTTTTTAAGGAACTTAAAGCACATGTGACGCGGGTATCTCGAACGCGACCCATGAGCTGAGACACCGCCTTTAATGGTGCTCTGAATAATTTCCGTGTATCTTCCTCTCTGAACCTGGGCATGACTTATTGAATATTCGTTTTACTACTGTGCCAACCAGGTTGTTAGGTGGAAACTTTTATTGTTGGCCTGACGTTTGGACAGGATCGTCTTCTTCAGAGGCCTAAAAGTGGTGGCTCGTGGTTCGCTATTTGTGATCGAGATCGTCAATTGTCTCCACCAACTCTGCCAGTTTTCGGCGTTACCCCAAGCTTTCTAACTAGAAAGACCCCAAGACGGAGGATAAACCAACCCGTTGCATCGCATATCGTTATGCGAGCTGTAGATAGACCGCAGATAATATAAGATGCGGAAACCCAAGTGTTGCTCACTTGTCCGCAACGACAGTCAGCTGAGGACTTTCCGCAATGACGGTGGGAAATGAGTTGCTCAATCCTTCATCTTGGGGTCTTTCTAAGCAGCAAGCTTGGGGTAACGCCGAAAACTGGCAGGGTTGGTGGAGACCTTTGACGGTCTCGATCACAAACACAAACCTCTCAAGAAAACGATCCTGTGTGAACGTCAGACCAACAATAAACGTTTCCACCTAACAACCTGGTTGGCACAGTAGTAAAAGTAATATTAATGCTTTGTTCATGTTTCACACAAGCATTTCGGAATGAAGGCACAAAGAAAACAGTGGAATATCGCCGAACTACGATAAGGTCCAGCTTGTCTGCCTCGGCGCATTGCTGAGGCGGCCCTGCAGCGCAGACGGAGGTATCATGTGATGCAAGAGCGATTGACCGTCACTGCAGACTCCTATATGTGACCACTAGCTTCCAATTTAGTGGGCTTTTGCCTACCAGTACCAACGATGTGACTTCTGCAGATGGAATATGGATTTTACGCATGTCCACGAAAGTTGTGAGATTTCACCTGCCAACGGAAATATTAGCCGGAACTAGCTCAGATGTTCACCAAAAATTAATTTGCATAAGACTCGTTTCTCTAAGACATCCTTCACTGCAGTAGAAACAGATCGATGATCATGGATTCACAAGCCCTGCTACGACTCATCTGCCTGTTCGAAGAAAACCGGTATTAATCCGCCTCTATGAATTCTGTTGGCGGTTCACTGTGCATGAATATGTCGAATATGTCGCGTACTTTTTTTTCAGGGCCGTAAGTGGTATCGTAGCCTCACTTCCCTTAGAATTGCGTGCTGAAGATCGACTGTTTAAGGACACCTAATGCCCAAACTCATTTCTGACCAATCGCAGCGGGTGCGCGGACTCTGGTGCCTCTTAGGATTGTCTGCATGTAATAACTTTGAGGGCTAATCCATTTGCTCAGACAAACGGTTTTAGGTCTTGCAAGAGTCGCAGGAGAATTCTACGGCTACCCTTATTGTGTAAAGGCCTTTTAATCCTATACAGACCAACTTGCTGAACGACCACCATCCTAATCGATGCAGAAGGCCAGCAGCAGAGAGTCCGACCTCAACTAGAACTCTTTCTGCTGCAGGTTTTCTGATTTGATCGACCGCACTGGTCCTTCTGGATATTTCAACCTTGTATGAATATAGTTCTGTGATCAAATGCCTTGTAATCGTCCCTTGTTTGTATTGCCTACAGCTTGCATGAGGCCGGCCACTCCCCGCAACAAGTTGGTTATTAATGTCCCGTAACCAAGACCGACTTTCCAATGACAAGTGGTGGAGCTGCGATCAAATGCGAAAGGCAGCAGCGGCATGGATAGCTGCACCACCAGATGCTTCTCTTAGCATTTTGTGGCTCAAAAAATCATTACTGTGCTGACATATTATCGATGAAGTTCCAGATGTCTGGTTGGTGTAAGGTGAAAGAACACCGGTAAAAATAACACAAGTGCTTGAAGTCATTTAGATGAATATGGATTTCAGCATGCCATTTTCATTTACTAGAGACTCATTAGAAGAGATGAATGAGCCCCGATGGCCAGATTCTGCCTCCCTGTTCGTGCAGAACGACAGTATGATGCGAGACAATTTCCATTAAAGGCAGCACCCACTATAACCTTCCTGTCCAGAATTTCGAATGTTTTGGAGTCTGGACGATAGTCCCAGTAATTCTACTCAAGTTGCACTGCCGTAGGTATCGGCGTTCCCAAGAGTTAACAAGTTAGACTTGGTATCCGGGTATCCGCGGCGTGAGATGTGGCGCGATTCGGATCAGCTGATTTCTGCCGCAGTCACTCAGCTTTCCTAAGATAAAGTTTGTTTTCCATGCTCATTCCCAGAAATTTTACATTGTGATGATCTGATTCCCCCATCTGCGCTCTTTCAATTGTTGTTAGACCGTGAGATCGCTTCTTTTTCCCAGAACTTTCAAATTTTCAATTATGATATAAATTTCTGTTCGTTAGTTCTTTACACTTAATCGTAAGTTTTGTCTTTTTTTCTCAAGGCATGTCTCTGTGGTGAGCACTCTACCTCCCTTTTGTTTGTGCTTTTCTCCTCTAGGAAAGCTAGAAAATTAGTCGGTTATCTAGTTGCGCCAAGAAATTCGTTGAAAATGAAGGCAGCGTCATCGACTTCCTTGATCTACTCCACCAGCGTAACTAGGCCGAATTGCTATAATGCAGCAAACTGGTAGTATCCAAAAACCATTTTAACATGAGTTTTGACAAAATTGACCACATTATTCATGCTCCACATAGTCAGAAACCCAAGATCGCTCTGAAACCTAAGTGACAAAGTTTTTCGTGGGTGCTGCCTTCGAAAAGAAACAGCTTCGGATTATTCGATGAGCATTTTTTCAAAATAGTGCCTTCATAAGCAACAGAAGAAAGTAATGGGTACGATCACCTTCTTAATAATCATACCATTTCTAGATTGAAGTGTAGCTTTTGGCAGGCCTAACACAAAGGTCTTTCATACTCAGCGCTCACCCTTATAATACCAAACACGCAAGCCGAGATAAACGACATAAAAATGAAGAACGGCTATAAAAGTTCGTTTTAAAGATCGAGTAAACGGAAAAACATGGGGAAAGAAGTGGTGGACCCAGACTCTGACCTTTCTCCACCTCATCGACATCCTCGCTTGGACTCCTCTTCTCCACACCCGTATGTGCAGCATCCTGGCGTGGTCGCAGTTCGGCTGGGGAACGAAGATTTAACTATAGTCATGGGAATAGCTACATTACACTGAATAGAATCTAAAGCATTTAACTAGGAATTTAGAGCAAAAAGGATAGGCAACGCACAGCATGGCTAGATTAAGTTTTATATTTACAATTATTTGCAATGATCATGCTTTTCTTCTGTTTTTTTTTTCTCAACTTGGATTTCTTTCAGATGGCAGGCTTGATAGTAGCTATCGTCGAGTTCTTCCTGGTTATCCTGTCCGTATACGGACTTTTCCGGAATTTTCACCTTTTCGGATCCAGTTACTTGTTTTGGTTTATACTAGGTGAGTATTAAAAAGAAGAATAGAAGCATGTAGTTTAATGAGGCCATGGTTGGTAGTTACGAAAGAATTGCTAATTATATTAACCAGGTATATTCTCCGTCATTGTGATCATCCTTGCCATCGTTCTTATGCTCTACGCTATCAAAAAAGAGAAGGCTCGTTGGCTCATCCCCCATCTGAGCGCCCAGGTACGTTTTTATATTTGTACGAAGTTGTATTTTTTATAAAGTTTTTGATTGAGGAAACTCAAATAAATTTAAAAAAGTCGAAGCACGTCGTACAATACAAAGGGTGGGTCAGAAGTATGTGGACAAGCATAATTGCTCGCCAAAAATTTGAGGAAGACGAAAGTGAAAAACATGGACTTGTCATATAGCAATCACTTCTAAAGTACTTTTTATCATGAATTCTTATTTGATTCAAGGAGATTCCATCTGCGTAAGGAGCAGGAACTTCGAAAAGAGGAGTGGAGGTGTTGATCCCGGCACGCGGGCAGCTGGCAACTCCTCTCCCCCTAAGTACAGAGCCCTCAAATTTTTCTTGCAAACAGACGAAGCTTTCTGCTATAAAGTCTGGACAACATTGCAGAAACACTGGAATGTGAATAACACAAGGCCATGATTAGCACCGCTCTCCACTTTTGCATTGAACAAAATTTCATTCACCGCATACCGTAATCGCACTACAATTAATAATCTATCTATTTATTGTAATCTATTATAATGCTTTTTTTGTTACCAGTTTACTGCACTGAACAGCTTGAGTACGAATATTCCAACTAAGGATTTCCTGGATGAGCGAATTGCAGTGTAAAACTATCAGTTCTCTCTTCCGATGATTAGGACAAAAGACAGTCTTTCTCTTGTTTGTTCACCTCTTCAGGGAGGTTTAGTAATTCTTCCTCGGAGTCAAGAGTCTGGGTAGTTCATAATTTTCACAGAAATTTGACTGTCTATATAAGCGTTAGATGAGCCATGCCGAGAAACTCAACATCATCTGGTTGCGCGCTATAGTCAACAGGTCCCTTCTTCCCTCCCTTTCTCTTCCTATCGATGCAGATGGAATCCGAGGAATCCAAGATAGGATTAATGTTTGCGACTCACTTATGAATAACTCCTACGACTTTCGTTTTCCCCTTCTTAACGGATGAGCGGGCAAATATGCTTGTCGAAAGACTTTTGATTCACCCTGTGTAGGATGCTGTTCGCACTTCATACGAGAACCATTCGGAATGATGTTGCTGGAAGGGTATTGTCCTTAAGACTTGTTGTTGACTTCTCTGTCATAGCGCGACGCACTTGATCCCACCTCTTTTCAACTATTCTATCTTGAAGGCAGTGTCCCATCTCGTATTTGTTTTGGAGCTATTGATAGATTCTGAACCTTCTCGACACGGTGATTCTGGTGTACATGAAATGTCTCAAAATGGTCTCTGAACTCGGTTTGACTGATATGGCAAGTCGGGTGTTAAGACTTATCGATCGGGCAGGTCAAGCCTTTTTGCTTCGACGTCTCATCTGTGGTGGGCAGCTAGCACAGCTATGTAGAAGCAATGCCCCTGCCGGCTGTTAGGAGCAGATACTTCGACCCTGTCAAAAACGGGGTTTTCGTCACTTTTGTGGCTTTTGATTTACATTGCTGGAATTAGCGTGGCAAGAAGGCCAACAATCTGTTGATACCATCACCATGAAGACAAGGTGGGACATTCCTTTTAACACTGAATGAATTTCTTCGAAGCATTCGAATTCTACGTGTAAGGCTACGATTGTCTCGTAGCTTCATCAAAATCTCTCCCTCAGTAGATGGTGAGTTTCAGGGAAAAGGAGAATACGAGGAAGCCAAACCACAAAATTCAATGGATGAGGAAGAAATTCGCCTCTTATTTTTACAAGTTTGTGCTGAGCAACAGCACTTGGATGGGCGAACGTGGAAATCACGCTGAATTGATGTTAAACTTCCCTTTTATTGGGTGTTAACATAAGTCCTTGCGCTTTTTTTCAGTTGCAGTTCTCTCCTCCTGGTTGGTCATTTTAGGTGTATGTCATATAATAGGCTACAAACATTTTTTTTTCGAGCCAACAGTTTACTTGAGTTTAAGCATACGAGAAAGAGTACTGAGCCAATGAAAAGAGCACGACCGACACCTGATTTTTCTGGCACTCAGTTGAAGCACGAAATTCACCAAAACTGCTCATGCGACCTGTGCTGAATATGAAAGAGATGTTGTGCTTGAAATAACACAGCCATCTTCTAACATCCATGGAGACACCTTCTGTTCCAACACCAACTACTTCGACCGAATTAACTTCTTTCACGAAAGCATTGGAATTGCTCAACAAGAATCGTATCGTTTAGATGGATATTATATTTTCCAAATGTCCTATCTACATGAGATCATTCTGCTGGAAAAATTCAATCGCAAGGGTCTAGTTATCTCATGTCGTGATCACGTTGGACCCCACCCCTGCCAACATCGTCCCTCAGCAGGCTCGGTTGATATTGCTTTTTAGCATGTGCTTGATAAATATTCCAATACAATGAGGGCTTTTTCTCAAATTTATGTTGTTCTCTTTGAGGCTAAAAATTAAAACGGTCATTGTCCTTGAGAAACCCGTGATGATAAGAGTGTACAGGAAGGAAGGGGCTTTCGTATCGTTTGGAAAATGTTATGAAAAAATCACCATGGGATGGAAAAACTCGCGACTGAAAAAAGCGCATGGACTTATGTTAACACCTAATATTTCTTGGTCAAACTTAGAAGTGAATCTCGACTCGTCATTTCCAAAACTTCTGAATTACGGCTCCTATCGAAAGTATCAGCATTTTTCCATAGTTCAAAAAACTTTCCATACGCCTATGCCGGTGGGCCTATAGTCAGATGCTGTCACCATTCCACCTCAATCAATTGTATAACCACCCTGGAATTGATTTTTCGTGTACAGTCAACTGCGGTTATTTCGGTTTTGTGACCAGCATGTAGCGCTGAATCTGGGCTCCAGCCTCAATTGCATCCTTTATTCACAAAAAAAACCCCAACAATTTACAATGGAATTCACAATGGGGTGCGCTCTGTCTTACTCCGAATCTGGCACCTATAGAAGCACGACCCTCTCGTTGGTGCCAAATTCGAGTTATGCAGAATTACAGAAATATCACAAATTGAGTGGTTGAGTCTGAAAACTCGGCTAGAGTATCACCAGACTTCGCCAGTCCAAAATAAATAGAAATGAACCGACGATGTAAGAGATAAGGTTCGAGGAAATGATACGTATCGATTGCCACGTTACAACACCATGGATCGCTGCCAAACGGAACTCATCGCCCGTACTCTCGAAGATGTGCCCAAAATGAACTGGCGATGTGAGTGATAGCGATAGTGGAAACGATGCCTATCGATCGCCACGCCAAATCAGTTATCATCTCTCTCACGTCAGAAGTCTTCTCATTCACTTTATTCATGTGGCGATCGCCGGCGGTCGTGGCGATCGCGACGATTACTGACGAAGTCTGGGATACTCTTTAACATTATAGTGGAACTACGGAGACACAAAAGATTCATTGATGAGCTCAAAATAACAGACGCTAAACAGATGGGGTGATGGAAAGACAGAAACGAAATCAGTGATGAGAAGGTTTTGACGCAGTGATCGGGCTGTCCGCTCGAATTGCAAATACGGAGCAGCAAAAGGGTTGTTTGTGCGGTGCATCGGCTTGAGTCTTAGTTTTCCATCCCTGATGTTTACCCTTATCCCGATGAGTTCACTCACAATTCCTTGTATGCTAACGTTTTTTTATATCTTGCACGTGGTTAATTGTTCGTTCGTGGAAGTTATGCCTCGCCTTCAAAACGAGCAAATAAGGATGAAAAACGAAGGTATTGAGTTTTGAAAACCAGCATCTGAGGTTGGTTCACTCGGGGCTTTTCTCCAAACCCAAAAAACTATTGTCGCTTGAAAATCAACATGATGACATAAAGAGTTTTGGCGTGAAGCTACTCTTTGTTAGTTATTACGTACCGTTGAACAAGGAAGACAAAACTTGTATAAGTCCGGAGGGGTGTCGCAATTGGAGTAGATTCATAAAGAAAATCTCGGCATCATTACTTTAACATTTCCCAGGGAGATTGGAAAACAATCGAAATATCCACAAAACATCACTATTTGGACCATATCGCTTATGTAGTTATAGAAGCTCATTACGTTCCTCTCACGCTTCAGCTCATCTAATCCTTCTTTCTAGATATCGAATATAATTTTCGATGACATATTTATTCAGGTCTTCCTCATTCTGTTCCTCATTATCGTTGCCATCGTGGTCGCGATTCTGCTTCTGTTTGGAGCCTACCGAGGTATTCGCAATCTGCTCGGCGTTTCCAACTACTACATGAGCGATGACTGTGAGTGCGACATGTTTCGTTTTTCCTTCTTACCCATCGTATATTCGGATGTTTTTGACAGTAGAGAAACTAGTTCTTCAGCATTATCAATTTCTAGTGTGATTCTCAGAGTATTTTTCCAGCAACATTCCTCCTTGGAATCATGATCATCGTAATCTACCTCCTTGTTGCTATTCTAGAAGTCTTTTTCTTGATCATCGTGTGGAAACTCTACAAGTATGTTTGGGTTTAGTAGAGGCCTGGTGGAAATTTGCCATCCTTTTTAGAGACGAGGTTTTTAAACCACGTACATCAAAAATTAATATTTGTAGGCACTTCCGGGACTACAGCAGTATTGGACACTACTCTGACGACAAAAATGTGCAGTGGACCACCGTTGGGCCTCCTCCGAAGGTATGGAGAATGCCAGAGATGTTGATTCGTGTCGGGAGCGACGCATTCGCATCAGCGATGCGGCAATAGGGTAGCGCCCTCTGATAATGCCGAAATAACAGTACGATGGCGTACAGTCTTCCGAATTAGTTGACGTGTTATGCACACAGTTTCACGACGCTGTGTCTTAAATACTAGGATCCATAAACAGGGTCGAGCGTCCGGTGGGAATTTCCCATGAGGAGGTCGTACGGGAGGGGGTGGGAAGGGGGCGGGTCGTATTGGAGAGGTGTAGGTGGGGTACGTAGAGGGGTGGCTTGACCAAATGTTAATTCATGATTGTTTTATGACATTATGAGAAATGACGGTCCGCCCTTGCCAGCAAGAACGATCATGTTATTACGAGTTAAAGCAGGACTGGTTGGCAGAGAGAAATCGGCTTCAGCGCACCCACGGGTTAGCTTCCCGTCGCCTTCAATAAATTTTTGCACTGGTCGGAATCACTTCAGAATCAAGTGTGGAGTGAAGAGGGTGGAAATGTTAAAAAATGAAGTGAGTGTAGCGTGATCGATCGACTGCACATGCGAGAATTCGCCTGCAGGGCCCGTCAGAGCGTGAAATTGTAGGGTGACTTATACCTCGTGCTGAAGTTCTCTGACCCAAAATCAGCTGATGTCTTTCTACATGTCCATAGAGGACGATCAGCTCTATCTTTTGCCAGAATTTCAACTTTTTAGATCTTAATATGCATTTGGGAACTCGATGGAAAAATTTTCAAATTTTCGGGTCTCCGATGGAAAATTCCCCATCTAACTCACGCTAGCAGGAGCAACCATTGGGGTGCGATAATGGAGATGAAGAATCAATGCTTGGAGCTCTATTACTTGAAGGTAGAGAAATTCCGGTAAATGGCAAACTCCCTTCGTGGGAGTTGAAGAAGTGAAAACCTCGCAATTTGAACAGATGGTGAAAACGGAGTAAATCTGTTTAGGAAATCACTGAGAAGCAATTTGCGAATATCACAAAAACTTTCCCTCTAAGAGTTTCAGTTGAGGAAATTTCCCATTTAAGTACAGAATCTGGCTTCACGAAGTTCGCTCATTTTCCCGCAATTTAGATGGGAAATTCGTTCGCCAAATTTCCCATCGATATTTCCCATCGAGCTCGCGAAAACATATGAAGGCTCAGAAAATTGAAACTCTGGCAAAAGATAGAGCTGATCGTCTTCTATGAATACGTTGAAGAGCACTTGCTGATTTCGAGTCAGAGAACCTCAGTACGAGGTCTAATTAACCATAGTTTTCCACAAACTGGCGGCCCCTGTAGGCGGATTCTCGCATGTGTAATCGATCGATTTCGCTTCCCTCACTTCATTTTCAAACCTTTTCATCCTCTCTACTCCACACTAAATCCTGAAGCGGTTTCGACCCGTGCAGAAATCTCTCGGAGACGGCGGAGATCGAACCCGTGGGCACGCAAATGTCAACGCTGAAACCGATTCACTCGCATGCGCTGTCAACCAGTTCTGTTTTGACACGTAATGACATGATCGTTCCTGCTGGCAGTCTGGTCCGATCGGATGACAAAGGTCTGGTCAGATCGGATGAGAAAGGATGCATGTCGACTTCAAGGTTGTTCTATGACATTATGAGAAATGACGGTCCGCCCTTGCCAGCAAGAACGATCACGTCATTACGAGTTAAAGCAGGACTGGTTGGCAGAGAGAAGTCAGCTTCAGCGCACCCACGGGCTTTTAATGTGCTTCTTTTGTGTCTTCTTCCTTGAAACTGTTCAGTGTACAGAGAAAACATGCGGGAGCAGAAATGAAGGGGGTCATGAAAAGGTGGGGCTGGACGAGGGAATATAGGAGGGGGGGGGGAGGGAGTCGTACTGAGGGTCGGTTTTTCCTATCGTTATGCTTGACCCTCCACTGTGTGCTAAATGTTAATTACTGTTCGATATTTTATCTTGTTGGAACTCTGTAACTTCGTAACGTTTGGCTTGGGCATAAATATTATGTCGATTAGGTCCCAGACCCGCAACGTTACGGAGTCGCACGCACCATCCATTAGCTAATTCGGCGTGGACTGTATGCTGTGCGGACTCATAGCCTCGACCTAGGCGTTATTCTGGACTCCCATAATTCTTTTTGACTAACACTGTGCATCAAGAGAATATGACATTCTGTATCGCCGTCGTCAGTGACTTCGATAGCTATCGATTTTGCATGGACACTAAAAGCCACCGATAATCGGAGCGTATCAAAATCGATGTTGCCAAAGCGACGGCGGTCTAAAGTGCTATCCCCCACGAGGAGTATAGGGCAATTTATACTGGATGCGTGCGACTGACGCGCGTGCGTCTATATGATGAAGAATAGGGCCCAGTCGCATCGCAGTCGCATCTCAGACGCACGCGCTTACGGCCTCACGGCGGCCGCGCATTCTTTTCATTGAGGATGTACATGCTTTGTTGACCGGTCTTCATGGAAAATCCCTTGCAAGTGGATGCGTGCGACTGATGCGCGACTGACGCACGCAGCTAGTATAAATTACCCTTATACCCTCAGCCAATATGTGAAAATGAGGTAATGTTGTTCTGCAGGACGATGCGCACGGTTCTCCGACAATGGGTGACGTCTATCCCTACGGACAGCACTACGACCAAGGAAACATGTTGTAGAAAAGAGGCGAACAGGCATAGAAGTACAAGTTATTTTGCTAGAAGGCAAGTTTCAAGGTAGATAATGTAACTGCAACATGCAGAGCATGAAATTCTACATTCTTCTCGACTGCCGAACACAGCCGAACATGTTGTCACGACACGCGCTGTATTTTTGCTTGTTCGTGTCTTTGTTCTGTGTATCCCGATGTGTCTTTTTTTTTCTTGTACCACATTATTTGCTTGTATTTTGTGCACACGATAGGTGTTTAAGAGGTAAAGCCGAAATTACGTCCAGTTGTCTCAATATCAATGTCTCGTTAATAATAACAATTTTGAATGGAATGGTCATCTGTCATGAATGAAGTATTTCACAACTAGTTACTTTGTCTTGATTAATCGCTTGCTGGTACGACAACCACGTTTTGGATTGTTCTGACGGTTGCGCTTTCGATTTCGGGTGATACAGAAGTCGCACCAGTACATAAGATTGGACTGATCCAACCGTTTTTTTTTTCGAGGACTTAGAAAATGTCTGTCTCCGAACCGAAAGTTCCTAACTCCACGGGCACCAGCTCTGCAAAACAATCGGTGCTGGATTCATGAACGTGATCGGTTCTCGCATAGACAACATTATGCTGGGAGAGGCAGGCCGCAAAAGTTGGTTTGCTAGCCTGATTTTGCTTGATTATGGGTCCATGACTGCAAGTGCAGAATGTGAAAACGTATGAGCTAAACCTGAGGATGAAGTTCGTGTGAAAAGTGTGGCGGAATTCTTGGTAAAAGAATTTCCGTAAAGAAAGTACACAGGCGGGAAACAGCCAACAAACAAGTAGGCCGATGTCAACTATCAGGGGATTGTGAACGATATTATCGAAGTGAGTCCGTGATTTACACAAGCAGTTTCTTATCTGACGCCTTTCACTCCTCACACGCACACACCGGTGGTGCAAAACAGAACACGTACTTTTCATATCACCATAGTTCGTTGGTGACTGATAAGAAATGTCAAGGATGTTCACTAACTAGCAAACTCTCATAGAAATTTCTGTGTTGGAGATTTCGCGGTATGCCGAGTTTTTTAGGGAAGGTGAACTTATCGACCATGATTAAGTAGCGTGAAACACGCGCGAAACACAGGAAATGATGGCAGTATTTCCTGTTCGTCCAAAGCGCGGACGAGTGTTCCGCTGATGGGTCCCGTCACGAAACCCTCATAATTGTGCCCATTCCACACATCACACTAGATCACACTAGACCGCGCTAGATCACACGCGCACATCCAGCCGATTTCGTTAGCTAGATCATGGGTACCGATCAAAAATTGGAAGTTTTGAAACTTTCAAAAAAAATTGGGTCAAGACTTCCTCACCACCCTAATACATGCATGCGCATCAAAACCTCTCACTTAGACCCCTATATAATAAAGCACTAGCCCATTTATTCAAGCCAAACGTATCTGTCGGTACTTTGATCCCTCGCGTAGCTATTGCGAAAGAGTCTCTGTATCAAGAATGCAGCTTTTTGGCATTAACGTAAGATTTTTAAAATCAGACGTGTAAATTAACGTAAAGATTGAGGGGGAAGTATTGAGAAAGATCCGTCCCATTTATGCTATCAAGGTTTTGTTTAAGAAGGTTATTCGAAAGCAGTATGTGGCAGTACATCCACCGATCCCTCTACAAAAGAATACGACTTTTTCGGCATTACTGTGAGATTCTCGAAGTCAAACGTGTATATTCATGTAAACAAGAGAGGGTAGTATTGAAGAATATCCGTTCCATCTACATATACTACAAGGGAGCATATTTCTACGTAGAAGACTCACTGTAGTATATTGGTATCCATATATAACCCATATATTGTCTTTCGATTGCTTGTTGCTTGTATGTTGCAATAATTGGCTTATCGTATCCTTCGGATATGCACCTGTTCAGCGTGAGCGCGTCAAAAATATCCCGCGGATACGCATTTGGGTACATTGCCTTGGCTGGAAATGTAGCCACGCCCACTAACGCACACGCCCCCTAATCTCACTGCATAAAAGGCGCTGATCCAATGTATCAAATTAGTTTTGAGTTCTGTCGTGCTCACGGGATGTGAGCTAGTAGGTCCATTTCAGATTAGAGGGTGGAGTGCAATCACCTTGCAGTGCTGGGTAAGGTTGGCTCCAGTTTGGCTCAGGGTCTGAGGCATTATGGTCTGCTCTTTAAGTAGGAGTCAGATTAGTTTTGCTATGTAAATTTGTCCTTCGATGCGATTTCTGCCAGCTATAGCACTAGTTTTGTACTGTGATGAGGATAAAAAGATTCGTCCTGCAAAAAGTGTAGTTTGTATCAAAATGAAACTCGTTACTAGATGCCCCACGGCTCTCGCCAAAAGAAACCAATCTGGTGATCCAACATCGCGATCTCCTATTTTCTCGTATCCACCTCAAGATAGTGCACTCATTTGGTAGGGAGCTGCGCAAACGGATAGCAAAACGGTTCGCTCCATTCATGAGCTTTTGCTAGAGTTCGTTTTAATTGCTATAGTTTGGTTCTAAAAAACCTAAACGTTATAGTTTGGTTCTCCTTTCATATCCTTTCACAGGCTCTGAAAAACTAAACGTTTGCTATAGTTTGGTTCTTCTTTCACATCACGTAGAACTCTTGAAGGCCGACTGGAGACTTGGGTCATCCTACACTCATGCAAGCGCCGCAACGTTGGAGAGATACTCGTGGTGTAGATCATGTGGACATCCTTTCAATTTTGAATATGACAAGAGTAAACCTCTGTAGTGGTGCAGAGTTTTGTAGCTTTGAAGAAAATCATCCGCGAAGCCCTGCGAAGCTGGCGTTCGTGAGGATGACAGTGATTTTTTTAGTTTACTTGGAGAAAAGGTATCGTTGCACACGGGTCTGAGTCATCCACTGAATGCATAGTCTCGTAATCCAGACGCCTTCGTGTTGGAGACGTCAACCTCAATGTTTCCGCCTGATGGAGACGCGCATCCGGAGTCGACAATGGACGATTACAGCAGCTGGTTGATTCAGTTCCACGACAAACCATGTTTGGAAGGACACAAGTCTTGGATGTTCACTTTACCACCATCGCCGATCACCTGCGTCAGTTGGGCAAGCCAAAAAAGTTATCACAGTGAATGCTCATAATCCGACTGAGTGCGATCTCCAGCATAGTGCAGAGGTAGCTACTGAATCGATCTCGCATTGGAAACTAGCTGAAGTCCATCTTCGCAGGAGATGAGAAGTTGCGTCTGTACGTCAACACCAAGCACCATCGACACTGAGTCGACAAGGATGAGCAGCAGCCCAAGACAGGTGATCACTCTCTGAAGGTTGTGGTCACTGCTTGTTGTGACAGCAAAGGCATCATCCACTATGCGCTACTGCCTCGCGACACTGCCCTTACGCTAGATCTGTGCTATCAGCAGCCTGATAGATTGGCCGCAAACATAGCAGGAAAGAGTCCGAACGGCAAGATCCAATTTCTACACAGCAATATTCGTCCACACACTGGAAGAGTGACTTGCCAGAAGTTGCCCATCATTGATTGGAAAGTGCTGACTTGCTCAACGTACAACCTTTACCTTGCGCCAAAGGACAACTATCTTTTCCTGTCCCTCTCTAACGCCATGCAAGGTAGAGCGTTCGATGGTGAAGATGACTTGGATCACTTGTTGGACAACTTTTCTGAGCCAGTGCCGGAACAGCTCTATGCCGAGGGCATCGAAAGGCTTTCCGAAAATGGGCGAAGAGTGGTAGGACGTAATCGTGGTTTATACATACCTTAATGCGCTTTCGTGTTTTTGAAAAGTGAAGAAAATATGCTGTTCCAAAAACCGCGAGAACTTTCTCGGCAACCCAATATTATTCGAACCATCTCATACCAGTCCTCTGCTTCAGGAGAGGATTATTGTGATTGAAGCTGTGGAGTGTTGCTAACGCTCGACTTCAGGTGGATCTGAAGCAGCCTAACAGTTCTCATGCATGAATTGAAAAGAGCTGATAAATTCTATTTTCTGGCCAAGGTTTCCGATAAATAGTAGGGCAATTCCACGTCTGCACTACAGCTTGTGCCAAATGTATAAGGATACCTTAATTTGTGGACATAACGAAGCTAGCATTCTCCTAATCGGTCTGGTTCTTACCCCACATATTCTTAGCCCATTCGATTCAATGTATCAAGAAACCCTTAAACACTTAGCTTCAGTCAATAACATCGACTCACAGAATTTTTCTAAGTTCCTAGATAGAATAAGTCAAGAATTATTTGTATCAAAAGGGTAGGGACACCTGCTGTTGAACGACCGTTTTGATTGAAAAAAAAATCAGCAAAAGGTGGATTGGTACCAGTAGGTGATCTATCGTTTATCATCACTTCGAACATCCTACTTGCCGCGCTGTAGGAGATGTTGCTGGCGAGGCTGATCTCCAAGGAGCTCCAAACACCAAGATTGGCTTTTTTGAGTTCCTCTACGGAGATGTTGTAACTGATTTGAGCTCACATCCGTCTAAAAAACCAACAAGAATGTATCATCAGAAAAAGCTTTGTAAAGCAGGATTGCCGATACAAATCTTCCACTCTGAGTGAGCTGAGTCACGCTTGATCTGTGTGACACTAATGCTTGATTGCATTTTCTTGCCTGAAGATGGAGGTTTGGTAACAGTAGCACTGCACTCATGGCACTGGGACATCTCCAAGGTTCTGGTAGGGCTCGCTGAGTTACATTCTGGATGTTCTAAAAGCAACGGGCTAGCTATGCTATGCTCGTAGTAACAGTATTACCTGGTTAAATCAGGCCGATTAGAAGAAAGCGAGCTTCGTTATGTCCAAAAATTAGGGTATCCCTTCATTTTTGATACAATCTCTAGTTTAGCCTCTAGAGCTGTCATTTCCCTCAGAGACCATTGCAGTGTGTCGAATGTAACATGCACATCAGCAGCGACACATACAACACAACAGACAACGTTATCACTAATTATTTTTCGATTTATTTCTTCCTAATTCCAGGAAAAATTTGGGTGGAACATTTAGCCAGGGGCATTGTTGTCACCCTGTAGATGAAATTAAGTGTTTTACCATCTAGAAATAAGAACTTTCAAAACTTATACAATTGAAAACAGACTTTAAAGCAGCAGAAGCGTGCAAATCAGGATTATATCCTCCATTCCCTGGGACCATTACAGTAAAGTGCTGAACTTAACATAAGACCAGAATCAGGGCGAGAAACTGCTCGAGTTTTGTGGTTTACATTGAGATTCTTTTGTGTTTTGTGAGAACTATTTTTCAAAATGAGTAGCTTATCAGACCCTGAATTGTTGGAAACACCGAGGGGTATGAAAAGTGTGGCTTAAAGTCATTTATCCGCCAGAGTTCGGAAACTTCCAAATTAGAACATCAGAGCAATTATAAATGCTTTACCCAAGGATTCACCCGGAACTCGACGCTGCAATGAGTTCACACTTGCACTTCAACAAACGTAGCCTTCGACATAGTTTCTATTCCAGTTGAATGGGATTGCAGGAGCGTTGTTTACTTCACAGCTCACGCACCACTCGCAACATTCTACCGTATCCGATTTCAACAGTATAAACGATAAACGATTTTTCAATGAGTTGGCTGCTTGCCATGTCAACGTCAGTTCCTGCGCTGCATGTTTGTTGCTGTTTACTTGTTTTAATAACTCCAGTTTTGGCAATCAGGAACGAGGAGAAGACAGAGAAAAATGGTGAGTGTTTGCTACCCTATTTTTCACCAGTTATACTCTCTTAGCGCTCGGATTGTATTTATGTTATCGACGCGTATAAGTGGAACTGTTGATGTTAGAGCCCTTTTAAGGGTTGTATGGTATGTAAATATAGCAAAACATTGAAAAGCATCTTCGGGTAATTTATCGGAATGTCTACATTAGCTAGGCATGTGCCCACCTGATTGGATAACATTTCGTGTTACAGTTCACATTAAAAGGGATGCTGACGATCTGAAAGTCAGAAAGTATTATTCGGGAGCTTTCTCCGAATGCCTACACTAATTTATCTCTTTTGTTCACTTGATTTGATGGTACTCTTGCTAAAGTGCTTTCCAACATGTCCTTGATCACGTGCACGAGCACGCTCGCTTTGACGTCACATTTTTGGGGAACGTTCGAGTATCTTAACACACTTTTGAAGAGTAAAACAGTAGTAGCGAGACTTTGTCTTCACTGAAGTACCACTCAAGTAGCCCTTCTTTTGCTTTAAACCGCACATGGCTATTTTGTTAGCTTGGATGCAACGCGTATGATGTTGCATTGGGAAAGGTGCTTCAGCTGAAATGATTAGTAAGAAAGTCGAGTGAATTAGAGGGTCCAGAGAGTACATAGAGTACGAGTCCAACTTTTTAAATTTGGTCACCGTGCTTGCTAGTCCAAACGTGCTTGCTACTGAATCATTCTAACGGCAGACATGCAATATCTTTGCTCCCCAGTTTTCATTCCCGAATCTCATTTTCGAATTAACCTGCCCGATAGGTATGGGAACACTCCTCTATTATTTCCTATTGTTTTTCTACGATCTCCTACCTCCAATAATGAGAATTCTGTCCTATGAAACAAAAAAAAACCCCGCATTCCCTTGAACCTCTCAGACGATGAGTAGTCACCTGGCGACATACAGATCTAGCGCGGTATCATATAGGGATCCCCCAATTTATAGGGTGGGCATAAATGGTGAGTCAAAATTGTCGCTAATTCCATCTTCATTGCGTTCCACATCCGAAACTGAAATAGCCGAGATCGTCCCGTGAAGATGCTCTCTGATCGTCTAATTATAAAGTTTCAACCTCTTCGAGAAACAGAAGCATGGAACTCATCTATTTGAAAGCTATGATTCTGACAAGAGAAAAGCGGATCAAAAAAGTCTCGGTCGAAGAAAAGAGGACAGAATATTTATAGAGGATTGGGAAGAAACTCAAGCTCCCACAGAACATTCTTTGTTGCACTTATCATTCTCAGCTGCTCAGAAATGATACTATTTTGTTAGCGGGGCCGTAAAAATAGTCATTCTTCAGCTTCAATGTCAAATCAGAAACAAAATCGCAAACGAATATGAGTACGCACCGCATGCAGCATCTCATCTCTGCATATGTTTCGGGGATATTGGCATCGAAGCGATTCTGTCACGGAGCGACTTTACTCGAGAACATCACAGTTACCTCCGCATTCATAGCTCAGGCACACCACGTTTCTGTAGTGACGGAGCCCCTCTTCCTGAGAAGGACTGTACAGCGCTAGTGCTGATCATACCTTGGACATAGTTCATTTGTTGAAAAATCAGCAACTCCAACATTCCCGCGTACGGAACCAAGCAATCATCGTTGCACCACAGAATATTGCCAGTCTGGTCCGCCGCGCCGCACCACCTCAACGGCGTGGTAATCAGCTGGGCGCTGTAATTATCTCATGTTTCGGTGTTGGCGTTTTTCTTATGCTTTCTGTCTTTGTTCTCTGCATCAGTTTTTCAATCCGAAATGCGTAGGTTAGCCTGGCATCGTTTCGGTTTTCACCTACCACAACGCTCTTCTGCTGTAGGGCGTAGGTGCTGAGGCGCGGCAGACCTACGGCGGGCGGTATTCTGTGATGCAGGTGTGGTTGACCGACACTGCAGTAGTATCGGAACATCTCGACGTTTTTTGGTGAAACGACAATGAAGTGCTGAGTTTTGTATATGGATTTTCATGAATTTACTTCACTGTTCACGCGAACCACACGATTTTTTACGAAGAGCATTTATTATGCCTAATAATAAGCATTTTATGCATATTCAAAGTGTTGAAAAGCGGTATTACTGTTCCATTTTATCCAAATAAAACACGATATTCAGCAAGATTTCCATCACTTATCTACCACTAAATGTTTTTGTGAATAAGTTCGATAATCTGAAATTCTTTTATTTCAGAATGCCCACGAGGCTGGACTCGGTATGAACGTTCAAAGTCATGCTTCATGGTTCTTCCCCAGCGTTTACGGTGGGCAGAAGCGGAGAGGGCGTGCGGTAAATCGGGTGGACGGTTAGCCTCCATCACGGACGAGTATGAGAACGCATTTGTTTTCAGTAAGTACCTTTGTAAAATGTACTGATGGGAAAGAACAAGAACATCAACAGCAGAATACACTTTTTAGGCTGATCACCTAAGCATCCTTTTCAGACTTAGCAAAGAAAGCGAATCTCACAACTCCTACCGTTTGGCTCGGTCGCTTGGTGCGACTTGCACGAACTGGTGCATACGAGTGGCACGATGGCGCCATAGGACGCCAAGCCGATGGCTTCAGAGGTGGTCAGCAGATTCGCAATTCAAATGAGGGCCTGAAAAAGTCCGACTGCTAGTGACTCCTTCTAACATTTACCTGAAGGATGCTGAGGTCTTTAAATGCTTTGTGCTAAAGAAGTCCCAGCGGTTTTCAGAGCCTCCATCTGGTACGGAGCTGTGCTTGACTATGTGGTTGGACTTCGATCGCCCAGAGGGTTCCTGGAATGAATGGGATTGTGGCTATGCCAGCGGCTACTCCGCGCTCTGCAAGAAGAGCCTCAAGAAACCTGCATTTTCCCTTTCTTGTATGTTTCACGTTTTCTCAGCTATATACTTCTTCCTTTTATATTGAGCAGTAGCGAAAATCTCCAGCTCCTCCTCCAACCGATCCTTCCGGTGGTCACATGTCCCAACGTTGTTGTGTGCAGCCAGGATGTGGCCACCGCTGTTCTGCCAACGAAAGGTGTATCCCCGACGACCTGGTAAATGCTTTGACTATTTAAACGTCTCTTCAGGAAATTTCGGTATTGTTTTTAGATTTTCCTATGAAAATCGAAATTAGGCCAATTTTTCTCGTTGTCTTAGGAATGGACTGGCAAAAATCTATATTTTACTTGTTTTGCTTTCACTGCAATTACTTGTTAGTTGGCATTACTCGTTTCTGATAACATCTCTTCTAGAACTGTTGGTGGCGAACGTGCTCAGACAACGGGATGGGTTGGTGCCTGCCATTGCCGTAATCTCACTATGAACTCCAGAAAGTAACTATCAGTAGCCATTCTATCCACTATCCGTGTCTTCCTTATCTAAAGCCGCTAGGTAATCCTTTAGATTTGTTAATGATGTTCGCGCTAAATCTGAGATCCTGTTATCCAGCTTTTTAGTCAGTTTGTAATAAAAATTTTAATCATTTCCTGTGATGTGTTATGTACGAGAAGTATAATGCCTGATTAGGCGCTACACATTTCACATAAAATGTTAGGTTGTGGGGAGAGTTCTGGCGCTTTTTTGAAACATTACATTTTATTAACATAATAAAATTAGAAAAACACACTAAGAAATGAATAAATTGCTATCACGGCCTGTCACTCTCCGCCAGTTTTTCAACCTTTTCATGCCTTCGGTGCCTTTTTTAACCTTGTCATGCCTTCGGTGTAGAGCTATTCTGGCATTGACTCGAAGAAGTTTATTTATTTATCAATCGGGCCGTCCGGCTCACGCCGAACTTCCAGACTTTCCTAATGCTCGCTTCGCTCGCATGACTTGTCGACCGCGTTGCTCAGAGCAGTTTTATCTTCCGCTCAATTAAAATAGCTGTTTGTAACTAAACATGCATGACCGGTTCAACCTGGAACGACTACAGGAAATGGTTTAGTTTGTTATAACCAGTCAAATGATAAGAGCCAGCTCGAACATATAAAAGGGGAGGGTGCAGTGTTTTCATAAACAAATGAGAGAAGGAAAACGCGGAAGGGCGTGCAAAGTGGAGGGAATCACACGAGTTGCATACTACTCACTGCTGAGATTCGACATTCAGTGTTTTGAGAAAGATGTTAAAGGCAGGGGACCACCTCATCTTCGTAGTTCAGCTAACAGCAGATTGTGCATCTACTCGGCGCGGTAGTTCCAACGGTATACATAAATTGTCTCAGAATGGCCTATAAACCCGTCCTCCAGGACGGGGTCTGTAACAGTTTGCCTGGAGCGATCCGCCTCCGGGCTCCAAATTTCTACCCAGTTCGTGCCTTTCAAAAATGGGTATTTCGTCGCTTCTGTGCCTGTTGATGTACATCCCGGGGATCAACATGATGAGAAGGTCTAGGATTAATGGTAAATCAAACAGGCAGAACGAGGTGGTCCCCTGCCTTTAAGCGCCAGTGAACCGATCGAGCAAATATGTTCCCAACTCATGGAATTTCCTTAGTATCGAACACTGGAGTATTCCTCTCCGTCGGTAGTCACATTGCAGGCGTTCTCCCACGTTTGGACGCGGGCGCACTCTTCTCACAACGTTGGAACCGACTCGAGGCGTTTCCCCACTTTTGGGCACCGACGCCCCTTGTCACACCGCTGGACCCGATTCCAAGCGTTTCCCCACTTTTGGGCGCACCCCTACAGCAACAGTGGACCCGTTGTAGGTCATTTTCTTCAGTCTAGGCTACGCGCCCCCGTTTCACGCTGACAAATAAACAAACAAACAAACACACACATTCAGAATAAGTTATTATAAGTCACCGGCCTGATCGTGCTCGCCCCGCCTTCGTGAAAATGTTCCCCCCTACTGAGCGTCGGCGTACCACTCTCGCAGGTCGTGACATCTTCCCCCACTTTCGGACGCCGGCGCACCCGTATCACACCCTTGGACCCGATTCCAGGCGTTTCCCATATTTGGACGCCTGCGCACCCTCATCACACGGTTGGATCCTTTTCCAGATGTTTCCCCAATTTGGGACGTCGCCCTTGTCAGACCATTGGACCCGTCTACAGGCGCTTCCCCGATTATGGACGCCGGCGCCTCCTTATCACAGCACTGGACTCGTCTCGAGGCCTTTCACCACTTCTGGACGCCGGCACACCATTATCATGTGGTAGGAGCCTTTTCCAGGTGTTTCTCCATTTTCGGATCCCGACGCGCCCTTATCAGACCGTTGGGCCAGTCTCCAGACGATTCCCCACTAATGGACGTCGACGCCTCACTCTCACAGCTGTTGAACCGTTCAGTGGTTACTCTCCCACAACCGGTGCCGGCCCACCTCTGACATAGTTAGCGACTGTTTTCTCTTTATATTTTTTATATCTGCTCCTACATCCGTGCTGGCGCGACCCTCATCCGTCCCTCATCCATGTCACATCTCGAACCTCATCTCTATCATCCTCCGTCCACTCGGCTCATCCTCTTTCTTCTAACGGCATCGTACCCACATTTCCCCTTTTTATACAGTCATGCCACCACAGGCCAGTATCACTCATTCCAATTGAAGTGTGAACAACTTTCGAATCAAAACTCACCACAATTCTGTACATAACTTGGCGCGCTGGACACGATAGTGTAGGTATTTTCCATTTTTGATGGCTAGTTCTCGTGTGTGTGTGTGTGTGTGTGTGTGTGTGTGTGTGTGTGTGTGTGTGTGTGTGTGTGTGTGTGTGTGTGTGTGTGTGTGTTGAAAAACAAATTGAAAAAAAAACTGCACGAACTTATTCAACAACGCAATATACCACTGAATAGGAGTTTGCTAATTATTAATGCTTCATAGAAAAATAATACTGAAAAGGGCATGCTCACCCGGTTGAGCACGCGGTGCGACGCGTCACACCATGCATGTCAGAGGGTTGAGCACATTGTCGCGAATGTGACAAAGAGTACGACGATTCTGTTGTCAATCGAATTTTGCTTATTTTGCTGTCAGCTTCATATTAATGTCATCAGCCCCTAGATTATTGCTTTCCTTCGCTGAAATGAGAAAAACGGTTATGAGGTCAGAAATTCGAAACCCTATAGTGCTTAAGTAATTTCAGTTTAAGTTCAACTGCAAGATTCAAGATTCATTGTTCGGATTGTGAAAGCTCGGATGGATTTTCTGGTAGCCGCCTTTCTTCCACTATTCGATAAGTGGTTGTGAGATAGCGACGCACTTCCCCTGCGGAAGCGCATTCTTACTGCATTTCTGTGTTCTCCATTGGTTGACTTGGTCTATCATCTATTGTTTCAGACTCTTTGAAATCATTGTATGTTTGCCACCCCGTAAACTACCAATTCGACATAAATGCTGCACGGAAAACCCGTACACACTGCATCATTTTGATCCATGACTATCATCGTATGCTAACAAGGTTAATTATGCGGAGTTTGGATAGTAATCGCAATTTAGGGGCATTTCCTTTTTCAGAACTCGTGCGTTTGTATGATATTACCAGTGTATAGGTTGGATTCTTCTTGCACCTTCCTTCCCACCCACTCTGAAGTCTTCTTCCGCTGTGGATCCGCAGCGGCCGATCCGCGGTGGACCCGCGGTTGATCTGGAGAAATCCACACACGCCCGCGGTGGACTACCGGGAGAAGTCACTCCCAGATTATGCCTGCAAGTGGCCACGGTGGATCCACACACTCCCACGGTGGATCGCAGTATCATTGTTCCCACAGTGCTTCCTGCGCATGCCGCGCGACCCGCACATTCCCGAGCTGGACCCGCTGTGAACTGATAAGATACATCATGAGCTTAAACTCACCACACGTGTCGACACGTGTGGACTAGTGGATGAGAAGTCGGACTTCAAAGCAAGCATTCGACAGAGTCGGTAAGGTTTAGATACGGTGGTGGAGAAGAGATGGGATAACGAAGTGGGAAGTCACAGGAAATTTGCACTTTTCTTTTTTGGTTGGGCACGACACAGATTTACTATTTTAGCCGAAATGTCACATGCAACACTCCACCACACATTGCGGTGGATCCGCATATGCTCTCAGTAAATCCGCCCTTTTCCCGCGGTGGGTTCACACATACTTGCGGTGGCCAACCGGAGGGCGCGCGTTTGGGCTCAGCTAAAAAAGGTGTGAATATCCGCGTGGCTAACGATGCCTCGCGGATATTCACACCTTGCGCATCCACCAAGTGACAGCCGTGCAGGCTCAAGCAAAGGGGCGTGGTCGCAACGCGTTCGACCGAAGGCCCCTACCACGAGCGCGATCGAGGCTCGCCGCGCGGCGGGAAACTCGGACAACGGCGCCGCGCGCGGCCGCGGCTCTGGATGGGTGCAGCAACGTGGAATAACTATCCATTTCAAGTGATACACAAATAATCAGCCTTGAATTTGCATAGCATCAGGCACATGCCGAAATCCTACCTAGATTATGAAATATCCATATCTCTGTTTTACAAAACTTGAAAGGAATGATAACCTGTTTCACGTGAAACCTGGCATTATACCTGGCAACTCTATTTGTTAGTGTAGGAATGAAACGCATCTGTAGTATGTTTGGAACCGAATGAAAATCGAATAAACAGTTCATTCAACTATAGTTTGTTCAGTTTAGAGCCACCATCCGAAAAGTTGCAAAGTTGAGAAGAATTTAAGTACCAAAACCTTGTGGTCATCCATCTTCTCTCTCGCCACCCCAACCCCCCTCTTCGGCATGAAATTATAGCAGTGATGGAGATAAGAATTTGGGGAGAGAGAATCATTGGAGTGAATGGTACTAGCGAAATGAAATAATATTTAGGTGACAAGAAGATAGTACAATACGATGACAAAACGACAGTATGCATAAACTACATAAATAGGCACATGAACTACACCAAACTGATTAGGAGTTTTCAAGTCTGTAATTTAAATAAGATTTAAATAAAAATGTGATTTGAATTTTAAAAAACCGCTGATTTCAGGAACTATAATCTTCACCTAGGGGTTATTTGACATGCTGATTACGGATCTGACAGCTATTTCTGTATCAAAATGCCATTTTGAAACGTTCAAAAATTTTTGACAGAAATTTCAACGCAACAGTACATTTTATGATGAGGTACAAGCTTGTTACTGACCCTATACTTCGCGGTATTCTCCGTTTCACCGGAGAAGCTCTTGACAAATTTTCTGTTAATTTCTTCAGTTCACCCTCTGGTGCTCGCACGCCGGCGGTTTCCCCCTGAATTCCTGGGAAACTCTGCCTGAGTTGCTCGGAAAAGTGTGAGGAATCTTGGTGGAGAATGAGCGAAGTTTACTGGAATTCTACAGGAAATTTAGCCAGAATTTACAAGAATTCAGGTGAAAACGCGCAAATTCGCGTTAAAACACGAACAACGGAGAAATATGTTTGAACAAGATCTAACACGGTGATCGCTCATGGACAACGCCAGCAACTTCTGGAGTTGCAACCAAAAATTCGCCGAACGTGTTTTGCCACGTGGTTGCGGTGAAGAAGCATTCAAATACCACACCTGAGCTTATCCTGGAATGCAGCACAGTCATTCCGCTATCTCAGCGAGCCTTTCAAATATGGACCAGGCGAGGCTAAGTTGAAAGATTGTTCATATTCCTAAGGTACGAGCTTCACAGATAAAAAAGAAGACGTTGGCCATCAAATTCCAAGCACCGGGAATTATGAGCAGCCCGGAAGAGGGCGAAGGCTTGACAACGAGAATGCTGTCCAACCTCCAACATGGACTATTCAACCACGGTTCTTCCTCTTAGAAGTCTCGCATGAAGATTGGACAAATGGGTCAGCACGAACTCTCAGACAGGAGCAATGTTTACTTTCCACCAATGTTCTGTAGCAAAACGAGCAGGGTCTGTTTCTGAGGAATCTCGTCGATCAAACCTGCGTTATTTTTAACGAGAAAAGGAGTCGCGAAAAAAAGCCACATTAATTATGCAACAGCCTAATATAGTCGGCCATACTTCTCCACGGTTGGACCCTGCCCGCTTGGTGTATTCCCAGTACCGCTAATAAACCTCAGCGTCCCGTGGAGGTTCAAGGCATCAAACAGCAGGTGTGTCTTCTTCAACTCATTATTTCGTTCGACTTCCTTATAAAGAGTCAGACAACAGTTATTAGTTGTCTAGCCATCTTAATGCTCTGAATAATGCTAACACTGTGCTGACTTGACTGGTCAGCACCTCGGGCGCCGCACGTAGATGAAAACAACGTGCCAACAAATTCAAACCCAAATCAAAAATGGGAGTTCGTCCAAAACCACGGTATTCGAAGAAGATGATACCTAAGGACACCACACTCATCTCGACATCTTCCACTTTGGCCGCCACTTTTTGGATTCGACTTTTTGACTCAGAAAGTGAATTTTTTGGATCTCAAACCACCTTATTGCCTTAACTATGCCTTAACTAGAAAACAATTATTGCCGCGTTGTGGTCTTTCACACTTTCTTTTCTTTGTAATTTTCACCACTTGTTTGACTAGTGCACCTTCGGGACGCCAGAAAGTGGGGTGGGGCAGCCACTTGAGGCAAGTAGAAAAGCTTCACACGTGCGAAGTGCTCAGAAAATTAACAGACAAGCAAGACTAATCATTAAGTGAGCTCAAATAGGGCTCTCGAACCGAATTTCGTGTTCCTATGCATGCCTACTCAGAAGTTTTTTTCAGGACGGAAACAACTTACATGTAACATTTCTCTCTCATTCCAACTTACATGCGATCTTTTTCGAGCCAATACAACTTACAGTCCTTGTCGAAAAGATAGACGGATTCCGTCACTGCAGAAACGCGGCGGGACCTCAGCGATGGATGCGGAGAGTGCATGCTCCAAGTGAGAGGGTCCAGTAGGTCCCACCGCGATTCTGCGACCGCGACGATACGAAACCGCACGCGCAATCCGTCTATCTTTTCGACAAGGACTGTACATGTAACGTTTTCGAGTCGGAATAATTTACATGCGACCTTATTCAAGTCAAAACAACTCATAGGTTTATTCAACTCAAAACAACTTACATGCAACCATTTCAAGGTCAAAGCAAACTACATGTAATATTTGCATATTTACAACTCGCATATATCCTTTTTAGACTCAGAACAAGTTACTTCTAACTTTTTGGAGCCAACTCAACCTAAATGTAATGTTTTCGGAGTCGAAACAACTTACATGTAAGCTTTTACGAACCCATACATCTTACATGTGACATATTGGGAGCCTACTCATGTTACATGTAAGCTTTTGAGGCTCTATATTAATTACATGTAACATTTTGGAGCTTTAAAACATGTTACTTGTGGGCTTTCGTTGCCGTTCCAAATTTCATGCGACTGTTTACGCTTGAAACAAGTTATATGTAACTTTTTCCAGGCCTTCCCAGCTTACCTGTGGTCTTTCACATGTCAAAACAATTAACATGTGAGCTTCCTCCATCAAAAACAACTTAATCACAATCCTTTGCGAGTCGAAACACGTTACAACCTGTCTAAACATGTTACATGCAAGCTTTCTTCTCCGGGCAATCCTCGATCTCTGCACTTTTTCATGCCTGTCACGTGGCAGTTGGAGAAATCGATAGGATTGGCGTTTGATTGAATATTTTCTGCTTTTGCTCTTCTATGTGTTCTCTTTTTCTATCTTTACCAATTGTGTGAATATATCCCCCGTATGAGTTGCCGCACAGTGATAATAATCAGTGGCACTTGTTCTTATGCACTATACCTATCTCTGAGTTCAGATGCTTCTTCAGAAGTAGAGAAAGAGAAAAACTTGTTGTTGCTCGCATCAGTTCTGTACTTGCCCGCCACTGTACATAATTTATTCGGGTACTATTGTACTTTAAAGGCCCCACTACCGACCCCAAGCATGATAAAATGGATATCTCTGAACACTTGCATACATGAGTAGAGGAGGTGCTGATCACTAATATCATACTCATTGTGCATGATAACTTCGATTTTATTGACTTTTATCGATTTTTCCCAGATTTGACACATCTCTCAGATCTCTCTGGAAAATTGCATACAGAAGTTTTTGAAGGAGGTGGGTCACGAATATAATCGTTTGATCTATTTTTCGCATTACAATCTCGGACTCGTTGATTTTCTTCAAATTCTTCGCTATAGGGCACTGCATTTCTAACTCTACTGATCTTTTACCCATTAACTCAACCTTTTCATGCAAAATCTTCATCATATTTGTTACGAGCACCTTCAAAAACTCCCGCATGCAAGTTTTTAGAGAGATCCGATGTGGTGTCCACTCCCAAGAAAAAAATCGATTAAATCAGTCAGATCAACATTACCATGAGAAATGAGTATCATATTCGTGATCAGCAACTACGACTATCCCCGCATACAAGTTTCCAGGGAGATCCAATCAATTTTTCGGCATTTTTTTTGAAATCAGTAGTGGGATTTGATAAGGTGAGTCTCACAAAGGTGCAATGAAATCTACGAGACATCACCGGAGCGAGATACTGTAGTCTGGATCTCTGAAAACTGGTTAATTCAGTTTGATTTGGATGAAGCGAACTGGACGAGACATTTTCAGAGCAAAAGGCTCCAGATTCGCTGTGAAAATTGGTGTGGGGCAAGAGAACACACGCACTCGTGTTAATGACCAGCATTCCCCAGCTTCGAGTAGTCCTGTTTCGACAAATATAAGACGATGTGAATCGTCATGTACTTGACAATATTCCACGAATCCTTTAGCATCCTCACCACTTTCACCACTTATAGGATCGTTCCGGTGTCCTTCTCCCCGAGACAGAAAAATTTCCAAACTTTATTTTCGGTGATTTACACAACTGACTGCACTGAAACTAGCCGGAATATTTCGGAATTCTGAGGGAGCAGTCAACTGCATCAAAGCCGAATACCTGCGACTAAACCTATAGTAACGTTGGCAGCATCTATCCATTCCAATCGGAGCTGAAAGAAGGAGCCAGGCTGACAAAAACATCCATAAAGGATCACTGCTGAATCCACCTGAAATAGTCTTCGCAGAAGTCAACCAATGGTCAACTCACGCAGGTTTTCTACCGAATATGGGTTGATTCTGCACCAAGGAACCAATACGTGGTCAGATACCAACGATAGACATTATTTTGTTACACATTCCGGATGGTGCCAAATAACGGATTTCGATTTCTGCGAAACAAATTTTTCTTGAAAAAAACGGGAAGTGCATGGAATGAGGAGGATCTAGCTTTTTCTATCCCGCATGAGTATTTACAAATCCCATAAAAATTTGAACCTCCATGCTCTGCCTTGAGTGGAGATACAGACGAAAAACCAAAAGTTGCAATCTTTTTGCTTGCTACTGTACATCCTTATATACTAGTATGGCACCTAAGTTCTTGACGATATGCAATAATTGAAAATTATTTTTAAAAAAATCACAAGAAAAGTGGCCATCCAAACCATGGATAATTTGAATATGTAGTGCTTTCCCATTTTTGTGACAGCTTCTCTGCCCGCTGTGACCAGGTTTCCGGCAGGTCCAATTCATAGAAATGCATGAGACGTGTTAAGAGGTTAACAAGCTCTACAAGTCGTTGCTTTTCTAAATGATGATTTATTCATCAGAGCAAATATTATTTAATTAGTGCAATATCTGCATAAATAGAAAATCTATAGAGAACTCCTCGGCCCCTGACTGCTTCGTCAAAGTTTGAATCAGTAGGGTCTTCAAAAGTGCGGTCATCATTTAACTTCGATTACTTTTTCTCGCTTTGTATGGTGAGCTCCTTATAAGATTTTTTCTTTGAAAAGAAGAGAAGCTAAACTTTGCTAAACTATGGCAGATGTCAATCATCCTTCTAAATGCTCGAGCAGATGAGCTCACAATGTTCTCGTTTGCGTTCCTAAGCACATCTTGTATTCGAAGTTAATTTCTCCATCACAGAGCTCCTTCTGAGCAGTGAAATTGACTTCACCTTTAATGTGAGTCTATAGGCTACTACTACGAATGCATTACTCTTTGTTGCACAAAAGGGTTGCTCCCGTAAAAACCTAAGAATTTTGCTCTGCCAAGCTACAAACATTTTGTCATTTAGTAATCGCACTGAAGAAATAATTCTAACAAGATGGATGCCGCACAGGACACAGGAATTTAGAGGGCCACGCGCAGCGCCGTCTGCTATCATATGATGCAGAAATAAGGAAAAATCAATGTGGCAAAAATGGGCAAAATTTGTGAAGGCGAGGCCAAGAACTTAGTTGCCATACTACATAATACTTACATACATTCAGAGAGACGTGTAAACAGGCTGGACCCGTTATTATTTAGAATGAATGATTTAGATGGAACGAAATAAACAAGCGAGTATGAAGAATGATTTTAACACTGGATCACTTCGCACAAGACTGTTCAAGTAGAATAACACCAAATGTGTAAAGGTTTTTAACGCTTCTCCTATCCCATCTCACGGAGCCTTCATTACAAAACCATCACATTTCTGTAAAGTTTGGTCCTTTGTGCTTATAAAAGCTAGAACACATAAATGCAGGGATGTTCTTCGTAGTTTCTATTAGTTGAGTTGTGATTCGTCCTCTGTGATCGTTGAAGCACATCCCGCTTATGTGTAAAGATGTCCCTAAATTTTTTTCATCTCTGCAAATATGCTTCAATTTTGAGGCGGAAAGCTCTGTGATCTGTACTAGAGTCTCAAGCAGAGAAAATCCGTATCATCATCTGCCGAGCAATTATCGTTTTTCAACTCGTTTATTTACGACATTTGTGAACACGTACGATTTACAGTACTGGCAAGAAAATGGCGCAATGATCACATTTATTACCTTTTCAGCTATACTACCCGTCATGTTGGGACAAGTTAACTGTCCGCGATAGATGTCGCAGAAATCACAACGTTTTGATTGATAGAGATACCATCGTTGGTGGGTTTATGGTATTTCTCCAACGATTGCGTTTATTTACGACATTCAGCCATACTACCCTGCCTGTGAAGTTCTTGGAAATCTAACTTATTCACGGCATCCATTCGTGCTGTGCTGCTTAATGTTAGGATAGCAGTTGTGGACGGGTTTGACAATAACGTTACGAACATGATGAAAGTTGCACTGTGAGTTTACCCGTAGGCTGTTGCTGCACCGGTACTTATTGAAGATTCTTCGTTTTTCACTGTGAACTTTAGACGAAATGTGAAGTCGAAGAATCCTACACGCGCTCTCCTTCTACCGCGGATCGACAGTATGACATTAATAATGGACGAGCAATTTGAATGCGAGAAACTGTTACCATATTAACTGTATCTGTAAATATCTGTGTATCTTGAATTTCTGTGCCATATCAGTGTTTGTTCATTCTGTTCATTCGACATATATTGTGAGTTCATAATCACTTCTTCATTTGAAATCTTTTAAGTTTTAAGGCACTGTTTATTCCGCAATAGCATGCCGTATCCTCCTCAACAGAGAAGGATTTTCTACGTTTGAAGTGGTGGGATGCATTTTTTCGTCATCTAAAACTCCCATTCATTTTTTTTGTATTCACAGAGGTAGCGCTCTTCTGCGCTGCTTCCAATTCTATAGGTTTTCTCGAAAATTCAAAGTTGTAGGTTCAACCTTCACTGTCGCAAAGAACTCCAGAAGAGCATGTGACAGTAAGTGGTTTCGAACCAACATCTCAGGAACATCCGACTCACTCGGGAATAACTTTTTCATGTTACTATTAGGTTGGTGCAAAAATAATGCGCGTTTTCATGCCTTTGATTCCGAACCTCATAACTCCTTTCAATATCGATCTTTTTCAAAAGTCTTGTAACTATTGTAATCCGCAAATCTTCGGCAATAAGATAGATGTTCTCCGACTACTGTGCCTTTCTGATAGTACCTTCTAGAATCGATTAACTTCCGGAGGGCAGTTTTGGTATCACCTTAGTCTTCGAGAAAATTCTCCGGGAAGAAGTCATCCAAGATCTCGGGGAAGTGGTAGTCTGTGAGCGTCAAGTTAGCTGATTATGATGTGGGAGTCCGAGCTTCTTAGCTCAGTTGCTCCAACCTGTGAAGTATCTGTCGTGCAGGGTGTGCCTGGACGGTGCCGTGTAGGAGTGAAGAATTTGTTTTATTGAGCAACGCTAGGGTCACACGGTGAAGTTTCTAATTTATTTTATTTACATCTTAAAAGTACTTACCAGATTAAGAAGAATGAATGAGCTGCAGTGAGCAATTTTTGCAGCAGGTCACCACAAAATAGCCGTGACCTTATTTTGGTGTTGCTTCGGTTTCTGGGAGTGTTTCGGTGCATTTTCCTCGCCCAACTGTTAAGCAAGGCACCTCATTTTGTCGAAGAGGGTCTATTCTTCATATTTAATTACTAAGCGACCGACTGTTTGGTCGCAATTCTTTCACTACAAAGGCGCGAAGCAGACCTCTCAACGAGGACCAATGTGGTACTCGTTCAGTATGCGCGACATCAACTCGTCAAGCTTTTCATCCTCTCATTTTTACTGAAGGGAGGGATGGTCTGGCAACAATTACCGGCAATGTTCTGGGAAACCAAATATGCTGTTTTGGATGGGTGCTCTTCAATTATTGCCATTAGTTGGGAGTCGCAAACCCCAGGAAGACCTATGCGACATTCCTTACTTTCGAAGCAAGGCACACTAAGCCGAAAAATCTGGGAGCAGCTCGGCGGAATGCATTCGCTCACACTCCCTTCGCCAAAACTATGGTGACATTCCGAGCGATTCCTGCTGCGATGCCGTCGAATACCAGCTCGCTGAAGTGACTTTGGCAAAAAACTTGTTTTGGCGCCTTTCGTTCCACAACTAAAAATTCACCAAAAACATAAACTTCGCTCAAAATGCATGAGATGCCATGAAATTTGCTACAAAACCATGTGCAGCTTCTCAAGCCGATGATAAGAAACACAGGAAGTTTTCTGCACCGAAGATGAAGCAACGAAAAACGCGCATTATTTTTGCACCAACCTAATAACAAGGGAAGTGCAAGCTGCTAATTCACAAGAAAAATAAAAAAGGACCTATACCATTAGGAGCAATTAACACTATGGTGCGTGCATGGGACGCGCGCATCCACTTGTGCAGATTTTTCATGAACACCGGTTAACGAGACCAACAACTCTTCAGTGAAGAGAACGCGCGGCTGCTGCGACCTCTCAAACGCGTATGTCAGCGATGCGGCAGGTCCTATAATTCATAATATCGAGTGAAAAAATTCATTGCTAGTGCATTCAAATTTGTTTGAATTGAATATTCTTCACATGTAGGAACCTGCACGTAGCGATCTTGGAAGTGTGATACGAAACCTCAACTTCGAGATGCTTCGTGCACCTACGGACGGGTCCTGTGTGCCAACTGAGTCGTCGAACCCGAACGTGGTAGGCCGCCCCCCCCCCAAACTGAACCCGCAAGCGAAGGTTATTATCGGACGAGTGCGCACGTTCTTCATGGAGCTCAAACGTCAGTTGGGTGGATCCTGCGAGGGAACAATCTTCGAGTCACCGGTCCAGCTCACCGCGCTTGCATGCGGTGTTTGTCCTCGAACAGTCAAAAGGATAGATGGAACCATCCACTAGTGGTGAGGAGATATGGAGAAGAATGGGGTGACATCATCCGTCACTCCATACATGACAAACTGAGGCAAGAGCTCGATGCCACGCTGACGGAGCTGGAAAAAGCCTACCTCACATTTAAGATGTCAACGACCACACCTCACAACTTCATAGGGGAGTTAGGCTTCTCATACAAGATTAATTAAGGTCAACGTCTTATTTTTGAACGTCCCGACCTCGTCAGTAAAAGGGCGGCCCACCTTTCTGCCATCCACCAAGCAAGATGTGAAGCCCATTGTCTCGTCTTCATTGACGAGACATGGGTTTTCAGCTCTATGACAGAAAAAGAGGGGGATGGAATGATAATTCCATCCCACGCTTCGCTCCTGCTACGATAATGGAAGAAATTTCTTGTGGAAAAACACCGGCGAAGAATAAAGGAGATAGAGCAATCGTCATTAGTGCGATTACTGAGGAGGGAGTTGTCCCGGGTTGTACTAGGGTAATCCTCAGCAGCTGGAAGACACTTTATCAGGATTATCATTGAGACATGATCCATGTCATGTTCGAGGAGTGGTCGCGGGAGAGTATACCCCATATGCTCAATGTCGCGGGCAAGCGTCGTCTGTTCCTAGTGATGAACAACGCTCCATATCATTCTCGCCAACTTGAAAAGGTGTTAAAATTTTTGAAAAGGGTTCATCCAAAACGACAGACAGCTCTTAGATACCTACGCGATTCTCACGAGGCCGCTATTGAGGAATACCTTAGCTCAAAAGGTATTGAGGTGGCAGCCAACATCACGAAGGCTGATCTCATCGAGGAGGTGCTTCCATAAGTATTAGATATTTCTGTTATTTTGGTCAATTGTTTCATGGTTTAGCTCAACCATTTCCTCTCGAGCCGAGGCGGCGCAGCTGCGGTTCGCAGCTACGCCGTCGAAAATATCTGCTCTGAATTTGGAGTGGCAGTGATTACGTTACCTCCTTTTCACTGCTTCTTCAATCCAACAGAAATGTGTTGGAGCCAGATGAAGGCCCACCTAACCAAACTCGGAAAGACGAGCGACCCCCTCCTAACGGTAAATACCTTTCGAAGAAACGAATGAATCATTTGCAATGAAGCTGTTTGCGAATACTTTTCAGGTAAGGACGAGAACGCTGGAGTGGATGACAGGAGTCCCTGCTTCGCTATGCAGGCACTGGTTCAACCACGTTGTTGGACAGGAAGAAGCAGCGAGACTAAAAATCGCTGTGGATTTGAACAAGGAGACTTCGAGGAAGCTTGGTCCTCAGAAGGTTCTTCGTCTAACTACAAAGATTCGTTCAAGGAAAGCGGCATGGAATTAGACTAGGGCAGCAAAGGTTGCATAGTTGTGATAGTGCAAGTTCCTAGCAATAATTTCAGACTAACATAGGAGTTCATTTTTGTTCCACACCTTGATCACACTACTACGCACGTTAAATTTCTACTCACAATTATAGTATAACACCTTTCATCACGTTGTTTTATTTTTCATACATTGTTAATTACTGCACAGCCTAAAAATTTTTACTGATTCTACTTGTTATTGTTATTGCTACTTGATCCTTTCAAATTAATCCAATTTTTCAGAGGTTAGAGTTTTCTTTACCTGTTATTATTTCCTAATATGGCACTACTCCACATCCGCTGCGTCATACACTTCAATAACCTTAAGGATCAATGTTTTCTATTCCGGCGCCGTATGTGGATACGTGCCACTAATTTTTGCAAAAATTGATTTCCTATAGATTATCATAATGTTGCTAACTTCATATGAGCTTTCTTCCTGTGTTTTCACTTCACATTGTATTTTGTTATTTTAATGATCTCGACGAACCACTTATGAGATAGCAATTCTTACTACTCATTAATTGTGATAGGGTTCTACCTAAATACGGGTTTAGTTGTTTATTCAAGTTAATAATAATTTAGTTTATGTTTGAAATTACTAATTTATAATAATTCAGAAAACTCACTTGTTAATACTCCCTAGTAAATATTTGAAGCATTGCATTTTTTCAACTAGGAGGCACCAGTGTACAACAAGGAAGTGGACAGTCAAGGACACACAGTCATAAAAGATGACTTGTCCTCGGATCAGCTTTCTTAAAATAGCTCACCCATAATTCGCTCAAGAAAGTTAGCTAATGACATGATCACGAAATTCGTACTAGTTTTCTGCCTGAGCCCCGTTCTTGTGTATATATGACTACAGTAAGATTACAGTGAGATATAAAAAGAAAACGTCAACTTCAGCAAGAAAATTCCAATCGCATGCGGCACTACACCGCTGTTTCTGCTCAAAAATGCTGCAATTTTCTTCACTGCTCAAATATGGGGTTACTGAATGTGATAATCATGAATATCGCACTAACTTTATATCCTAGTCCTAGTCTTTACTTTTATTTTCCTGCTATTATTATCATTGTATTTCATCCTCCTATATTACTCCCACCACAACCATACAAAAACGGGTCCAAGGCAGAAAACTAGCATGAATTTCGTGATCACGTCATTAGCTAACCTTCTTGAGCGAATTATGGGTGAGCTATTCTAAAGAAAGCCGATCCGATGAGAAGTCATCTTTTATGACTGTATGTCAGTGGTTACTTTCTTAGCTAAAAACTGGACTACGTTCCGAAAAAAAACAGTGCGCTTTCTGCATAGAAGGGAACTCATCGAAGGAATATGGGAGGAAATGGGAAAGAAAACTATAAGAAAAGATAGCTCCACATTAGCCGCGTTGTTATTGGGTCCCTCTTCATATTAGGAGGAGGCTACCGGTACCAAGCAGCAAAAGAGGGGCTTGTGGGACGAACCATTTTTTCAGATAGGTGCATCAAATTAAAATGAAAAACCTAAATCATGGCCGCATAGAAAAAAATGCGAATAAAACACGCTCAAATAAAATAAAACCACAGGCCTCAGGAGAAGCATATATGATGGAAAATTCTAAAAAGAAACAACCACATTGGATGGAAAAAAAGAAAAGACCCACCTTTTCGTCGTTGGATGGTGGCGGCGTCAGTCCCAACAGCTGATCGATGTGACGTATGCTGCCAAAACGGCCCAAAACGGCTTGGAGCTCGTGTTCTGATTGGTGTCGTTCACTGGTGTTGTTGCATTCGCTCAGTATTGCTCGTTTTTCAGGTGATGCTTCGCAATTGCGATTCCATGCGCACGGATGTACTCGACTTCGAAGTTGTGCCAAAGAAGCCGCGCGCTGGACAACCTGGGGAAGATGAGAAACTTCCCGAAATTGGAGGTAGGTAATTTCGTTGTTTTTTTTTCCTATGGAGTTTTTGCGCACTCCTGAAGGACATCTTAAATCAACGATGTTCATCTATTCTTTCTTGTTTTCACGTATGCTCTTGTTCTGCTTTGGTCTCCTTGTTTCTATTTCTCTCCATATCTCTCACATTTTGTTTCGTTCATTCTTCACCTCTCTCACTCTCTGATTCCTTTGTCTCAGTGTCGTTTCTTCCTCTGCATTGAAGTCCTTTCAATTTCTTTCTCTATCATCTTCTCCGCTCTTCTCTTTGTGCACGCGCCTAGCTCTAGATTTGCAAAAACCTCTTTGTTTTTGTGCTCACGTTTTGTTTTCTTCTGTTCCTCCCTTGAGGTTGCTTTTTTCAACCTATTCTTCCTCGTTCTCTTCTATCCGGCCTGCTAAATACGGTAAACCGCGCGCGAGCGGGCGATTACAACTATACGAGCCGGCGACGGGCCTGATGCCGAAACCTCTCAGAAGTTTCTAGAATTGGGCGCAAGCTAAAGGGGGAAAACTTACGGGTGGACTTTCTATGCTTTTCGTCTTTCTTCAGGGCTCGCTGTCCAAAAGTGAACTTTTCGAAATGAAACAGGCAATCTTGAAAGAATGCTAGGAAATCTTGTAGCGCAATTGTTCCCGTCGTAGACTTTAAAGCAGTTCTTAATTCAAACTTGCTGTTTCAGGTGCTCTAAATTGCGCTACGCACTGGGCCATCCTCCTCTACATAAAGGTGAATTCGTGATCATAAAGTCGCGCTCTTGTAATAAAATCGCATTGCCATACGTATCAATTACTAAGTTTTTCAGCTCCTTTCGATTAAGCTAAGTGCATGATGACGTCGCGGCAGGTGCAGAAGGGAGCTCATCTAAAATGTTTGAAAGAGTTGCATGAGCATGGGGTGATTGGTGAGTTCATCGGTTTTCTTTCAGGAATCTGTCCCTACAATGACTATTCTTACAGATGAACGGAAGTATAATAATAAGCTGTCGCGATTGATGGAGTTCATGTAATGTAGAAACCAACATTCTTCAAATTCACCATTTATTCGTCCCTGTACTCTTCCGTTCGCTGCTGAAGAAGAAGTCACGTTCTTTTATCTTTTAATCTTACTGTACTTTGTGCACTCTATTCTCTACTCTATTCGAGAGGAATGTTAGATAACGAAAGTTGTTCACACTCCAGTTGAAATGAGTGACGCTGGCCTGTGATAACAAGATAAAAAAATAAAGTATAAAAGAGAAGCAGTGGGTGCGGTACCGTTAGGCGGGTGCGGGTCATGAAGAGGCAAAAGTAGGTGGGCAATGTGTCTGCGATTAGTTCATTCGGACCCTTGCTCCACCCTTCAGGATCTACTCGCACTAGTTCGCGCTCGATTTTGCCATGGTTGCCCATTCAAATTTGAATAGGAGTGGGGACGAGTCGACGCCGAAGGGCGGGAAGAGGCCGCCCTATTTTGCCTCATCATGACCCACACCCCCGTTAGGCTCATGGCATTCTTCACAGCAACACCGAACAAAATGATTGGAAATGATGAGAACAAAATGTTACGAGTTCTCATATCTTTTCACACAGTTTGCATGGAATACCGTGCTGGCATAGGAGCCACTGTGCAAAAACTTATGGTGGTAAACGGTCGCAGCGACAGCCTCGCTGTGTAGGATGAAGAGGATAAGCCAGGCGGACGAGGTGCGGATGGGGTGGGGAGGGGTGGGGGGTGGGGGGGGGGGGGGGGGTGCGCTGGCACGGGCGTTGGAGAAACAATAGGAAACGGGCTACTTCTATGGATGCGGTGTGCTGGGGTCCAGTGATAGTTTAACGTCGCTGGAACGGTCCAAAACTACTTGAGTGGTGCGCCAGCGCTCAGAATTGGGGAAGATATCACTGGACGGTCCACGTCAGCGAAAGTGGAGCGCCGCGCCCATTGTTGGGGAAATTGTCGCTAGATGGTTCCCGTCAGCGAGGGTGGTGCGCTCAACATCGTCGAAAATGTCACTTGATGGGTCCACGTCAGCGAGAGCGGTGAGCCGAATCTCAATAGAAGGAAACATATACACCAATGCTAGGCGAGCGAAGCAAGTCCAAAGAAGCCAGAATCCAGCGTTAGCAGGACGATTAGGCTGGTTCTAAATTCTGAGATCAATTATTGCTCCATAGAAACGTTATTGCGCACAACACAGTTTTGCTCCTCTATTGCCGGTTGCAAACACTACCAAATTACAGATTTTGAGCGTTCGTATTGGAAATTCGCTTGGAAACCTAACAGCAGCAGCACGAATACTTGTGGGTCCATATGATCCTTGTGTATAGTTACATCTTACGTTTAGAAGTTACCCATAAATTGGAACTTTCCATCGGGAAAGTTAAAAAGGATTTGTAAAAACTACTCTGTTTATGGCTAGTACTGGATGTCGATTTGTTATGTATACAGTCCTTGGACTGTACCTATACTTTTAATGAAGGCATTTGATTTCTGCTGTTCAAAATTTGGATTTAGAACTGTGAGCAGTGATTGTAACACTTCTCAATGACCATTTCATATGCAGCCCATTGCAACATGAGTTCTAGAGTTAGCAAAACTGTTTTCTGTCGCTCTGCGTTTGACAAAATTCAAAAAGCTCAAGAATTTGAGTAGCGCTTCTGCCTGGAATCAACACGATGAATGTCCCCGTCTGCTGCCAGCACTGGTTGTAGGAACAATACTGACAAGACCCATGGGGAAGAGGGACCTGAATTGTTCAAATTACATAACAGAGGATGTTCATCTTATCACTTGCAAACTTTTAATAACGTGCTACCTCCTCTTTCGGCTTACTATTTGGCTGAATTCAAAAGACTACGAATCGAAAAGTCCATGCCAATTTAGAGGTATGCTAATTTGAGTGAAGTAGGCGTTCACCTCCGTGGAAGACATAACTAAACATATTAGTTTTGTCTTTTACGGAGGTTGGAGACAGAATTGAAGTTGATTTCCTAGTTGAGACACGGTGGGAACATAGGGTGAGAATCCGATGTGTGTGTTTCGACTTGGTTACAGATAATTCCTTCCAGAGGAAGCCCGATCAATCACTGCTATACTAAGATGAGAAACAGAGTGAAAGAATGTAATTGCTGATTACGTTCGTATCTACACTAATATTTATGTGAACAGCAGTGGCGGACGCAGAAACTAGACGGGATGGGGGTGGAAGAAAATTGGGCTATCCGTCACTTCCGCGAGTGGAGAATAAAAAACTTGAGAATATCAATTATAAAATTGCATACTCTATACGAGTAATTTAAAAGATTAAAAAAATCAGTTCCGAAAGTACGGCGACCCATTCTCGGTGGCGGGAGGGGGTGTCCTCTTGCGCTTGCCACAGGTACATTGCTATCACATTATTACCAATCTGGTGCTGTCCATAGTGACGTACTCTGTCACTTTATTCAAAGGGTAACCTCCTTACTTTCTTGTCTTTCTTCATGACCCCAGAGCAGAAGCACGACGGAACAAAAGCTAAAGACGAGGTAAGAGCATTCTTCAGCAGTGTTGCAGACTCCTGAAAGACGGGTCAAAAGATATCTTTAATCATTCCGTGAACAGCGTGTCAAGAAAACCAAGAAACTGTTGACAGTTTAGATATCTTTAGATAGATACGAAAATTAGATGGGAGTTCGCTTTTCACCACCAGAAGTGTTAGTTCGAAAACGTGTATTCCTATTTCCTCCACATGACAGGACTGTTTCACCCATTTTCTGTGAATTAAACCATGGCACTCATTTATTCGAATAATTCGAAAAGTCGGAATACTCGATAAATCGAATATTCGAATTATTCGAAAAATCAAAATATTCAATTACTCGAATATTCGAATAATTTGAAGAGTTGAAATATTTGATCATTCGTTTATTCGAGTTATCCGAAAAACTGAAATATTCGATTACTCGAATAATCGAATATTCGAAAGAAAAATTCGAATACCAATGTATAGTCGTATCCTAACCCATGTGATATCCTTTACACTCCCCCTTCCCCCCCTTCATGATAATTTGTCGTCGCACACTTCACACCCAGAAAGATGCGAGCACATCGCCTACAGTACTCTCGTAAATTTCCACAGTGGTGTGATCTGATTAGTTTAGAAGAAATGGATTAATTTCGGATCTCTTTCATACAGAAAATGCTTTCAGGGTGTGCGATTGGCTAAGCTCCATTGGTGCCTGATTAAGAGCTATCAACACCAGAAATTGTAGCCAGCCCTTGTGCTGGATGTAAATGCAACCCCAGTGCTTTGCTTGACGCGTAATCCTGTTTTCCATCACCTTCGTCGTGAGCATAATCTACAGTAGTATCCAGGCCAATCACCTTTGTTTGATGTATTTTCTGCATAAAATGTTCATTGACTCCATGTTACAGATATTTCTGCATATTATTCGGCCAGTTTTTGGAGCATCCATTCCAAAATCCACGTTTGAGGGTCTTCATAGATATTTTTCCGGGTGTAAACCATATATTATAATGCCTTTTTTCATAAACTTCGCTCCATTACCCAAGAGCCCACTAGATTTACCTATGTGTTTGTCGTATTGGACGGAATCTCTACAAATCACTACAGTGCACACACATTTTTGCGTATAACTCTATCAGTTCTTCACCATTCCGTGCCAATGCGCTTTCCATTTTTAAATTTTGATTTCGAACGTGCCACAGGATTTTCGGAATCTGCAATATATCCTGCTGGTGTACAACACTCCCCCCACCAACTCGTTCTCTTCTCTCATAACAACTTCTCGTGTCTCGGATTTTCCTTTTCCAGGCTTCCATTCACTAGCTTCACTAGCACAAGCCCCAAGCCACACTCTCCAATACCCAAGGCTGCCTCCGACGCGCGTCGACGAAAGTGGGGGAAGTGGAGCACAAACACACATTTCGGAGAGGAGGTGGGGGGAGGGGGCAACAAGGTACATATAGTAATGAGGGAAGCCTGAAAATGGAATCAATATACGAGATGAGGAGGGCGACGAGAGAAAAAGGCAAATGCGCTCCGACGAAACTCGATCCCCCGTCGCTCGCTATGCGCCGCCCGGCCGCCGGCCGACGGGCATACGGTGCTCGTCGCCTCGGGGCGATATTGACCGAAGCAGTCGGTCAGGACGCGGAGACGGGTGCACTATACGTGGGTCAATATAATGTACTTCTGGAAACCTAATAATCACCTTCTGTCCGAGAAATCAGTGCTAGGGGCGGGAGGGGTCGGTTTATTTTTCCAGGTGATACCTGAGAGGGGGGAGTATGTTCCGGGAGGTACGTCGTACCGCAGTACCGTCCGCAGAAAATCTGCCAACCGGAGGAATTCCAAGTTGTCCAACCATCCAACCACTATCTAAGCTCCCTTGCCCTTTCGAGCCATCTGGGCAGTTTCTTGTTTTTTTTTTACCTAATATAAGCCACATAAAATCCTGCAAACAATTCTAGATGTGGACGCCTCCTCCAGGACCTGTGGCATTTTCCACTCGACAAGGATTCCCTACTAACACTGCAGAACCTGCTCAACACCTTTTTTTTCTGAAGAGCATACACCATTTCGTAGGCTACATCACGTTCACAGTTGTTCTCGCGGTCTCAACAAAAACTCTCTCAGGTGAAATAGCTGTGTTTGCGAGGAAGCATATAGAATGTCCAAGTAGATTCCGGAAAAGAATCCACAGAAGTGATCCACGGTCTGGAGACCAAAATCAGCAAATTCCAAGGCTAATTAGGTCACAAGCCTAACTTTCAACACGGATGCAGCGAGAGCTACGCTACATCTGCGACAGAGCTCCGACGAGGGCGGAGTCGAGCCGCGCCAGCATACGGTAGCGCGGCGAGCGCCAGCTGGCTGCATGAGAACGAGCGTTGGCCCACTCGGCTGCCCACAGGATGCTGCATCAGACGGATTCCGAGGTGAGTTCACTAGCCTGAGTACTCGAGTTTACGCAAGCGTGTGGCACTGAAGTGGCTGCGTGCGCGAAAACCGACGCGCCCCTACTTCGGCCAGGCGATCCTGTGCGCGAAGTGCTCGCCAGTGCGTCGTCGGAGAACATTTGATACGTATGAAACCCTACCCGACGACGGGTCTCGCTCCCCCGTACTTCGCCCATAAACTGATACCTCCGTGTGTTCCGGACGTGATGTTCGTCTCTGCAGCTGTACAGCGTCGTCGTCGTCGTCATGACGTTGTCGTCGTCCTGACGTACGGCGCCGTCGACTAGCGGTTCGCATACACGGTGTGAGTTCTTCTCGTCGGGTGCTGAGGCAAGATTAGGCAAAATTGCGACATTTTCTAGAAATCAGCGCGCTTCTTTCACCCTCAGCTGGTCTGTTTTTCATTTGTCTTATCCTATCTTCTGAAATAACCCAGCTCACGATCAAATAATACTATTATATATTTGCAGCTCAAACGTTAAAAAGTTAGCAAATCCGGCGGTGAACTCTGTAAATTAGGAGTTTCGAGAGCCTTTTCTTTTTCGTTTCATACACAGTTCTATTTCATGAAGCATATTTTACTCATAGACGGTGCTTCTGCTCCCACATCCTTTTTGAGAAAGCCCTAGGACTAATAATTCACATCTTCATTTCGCGTCCCAGCCCCCCCCCCTCCCAGGAGCTGTCAGATCCGCAAAACTTCCCCCAACCAATCCTGCACTGTCGCTTCCGCTCTTGTACGCTCGGCACCCACTCAACTGTGCTAGTTGACTGAGCGTGAGCACCATGTCTACGTCAAGATCGAGCCAGTTCTGGTGGGGAACGAACGCCAAACAACTGAGCTCCTCCTCACTGTGTATTGTCCAGCTGTAGAGTTCTCCGCACTCAGTAGTTGGGTTGTGCCTTCACAAGCCTTCTTTCAACATTTTATTTCTTATGAAATCTTCATTATCCGGAATTTAAATTTTTACTCCATGAAAATGGGAATGGGTGAGGAGTTCTTATCACAATCGGTTGCCTTGCCCAAATTGTCCGAATTGTGAAACTTCTATATGTGCTTACTTCGCTATGAACCTATTTTAAGACATTATTTCCCTATTTTCTTTCAGGTTGTTCTTTATATGGTACACCTATGAGCTTTTAGTAGCAAGTAGCTTCCCCAAAAAGATATTTTCTGGTCTTTTTTTTCGAAGCTAAAACTGTCAAGCTATCTCGTGGAACCTGTATCGCATCACGGACCGAAACACGTATCTAGAAGAAAAATACTGTATATTTAGGGAATAAAAGCGAAACAGCTTTGATTTCACATTTTTCTGTGTTTTTTAATTGTTTGGGGTTATCCGGGAGCTTGTTAAATAAACAAAAAGAGATTTGAAGCTTCCGGAAAAGGCTCACCTTTACCGCATTTGCAACGTTGCATTTTATACAAGTTATTAAATTTTGAAAAAAAAAACTTGCGCGCCAGCTAACTTATGGAACTCGTTTTAATTAACAGCCAACATGTTTTTTTAAACATGAATTTGCCAAATTTAACTAAAATTTCACTAACGTATGCCCGTTTTCAGGGGAATATGTTGGATATGAGATAGAACAGAAACACTAGATCCAAAAGTTTTTGCTGCCTGTTGATGTCATACATGCAGCTGGTATTTCTGAGCATGTACTCGGTGAAGTTGCCACCATTTCCATCAGTTCAGTTTACGCTTGGAAATGGGGTAGACTGTTTTCATCTCCTTAACTCACAATCTTACTGTCAGTATGTGATGGTTTGAATCTTTATTATTCCCATCAACATTATTTCTTGTATTCAATGGCACTATTTTAGCGGTGCATAACAGCTCTTGAAGGCATGGAATTCTTTTCCATCTTATTTTCACTAAAATAAATCCTATAGAAATATTAAAACCTATAGACCGAAAAAATCCGTTATCTCATTGAAGCAGAACTACCGTTCTGCATGGAATTCTTCTTCTTCCGGGTTGGATTAATGAAGCTCCATTCGGATTTTTCACATGTGAAGCGGGTTTGGAACACGTTTGAGTGTAATTCAACAAGTGAGAGAATCGTTTATATCCGCAATCGAAACTATGAAAAAATGTGCAAAGAAGAGAAAAATGAATGAATCAGGGAAGGAGATGTTGTCCAACGCTCTATCAACCCTTATTTTATGTTATAAATCTCATGCATTTCGCTCGCGGAAGTGAAGGCTTCCAAACATATGGCTGACGAAACTCTCTTAGCGGCCCTCATATTATAGAACCCTTCGGTGCCCGCAGGGTTGTTTTGATGGCAGCAGCTCCTTTGAGCGGAAGTCCGCCGCTTAATTAAGTTATTCCTGCTCGCTACCGTAGCCGGTGTGTGATTGGCGCGACGACGTGCGAGCGCTGCGAACGAGAGCGAGCTGGCGAAAACAAATATTGATCGGGCAGGTGACAATGCAGTCGAGAACGAGCTGACATCGGCGAAACACGTCGTCAGGTCACGGTTCTGAGCGATCCGACCGACAACGGTGGCGGCGTCACTTCGGCGCGACGCCTTGCAGAAGCTGGGTGTGTGGCCAAATGAAGAAGTGGTAGGGTAAAATGGAAACGAGTTGGAATTCTTTTTGCGGTTGCATACGGGAGCGGAGGAGACGGGCGGCTTTGATCTCGGATTTTCGAGAGACCTTTTTGATTTTGAGGTCCCTACGACTGGCAAGATATTCCTGGACCAAGAATGCGTGTGCGTGGCCGTATGGGGCGCGTTTTCCCAAAGACAGAACCATTTGTGCATATGGATGTCAATAGTTTCCCTTTCACTTGCCTTAAGGTCTTGGTCAAACCGTAATGACTATTAAATATTGAAATATTAAAGATGGATCTGAGTCGCATTTTTCGAATTCGGTGGGTCTGAGATGTGGGAGAGGCTTGACACACTTGAATGAGTTGAGCCCAGAGTGTCCCCGAACATTCCAGTTACTCATCTTTGAATGCACCTCTATCACACTATATATGTACATAGCATCTCCCCTATGAATGACTTGCGGGTTCTTTCATTGGGGTAGCCCAGGAACTCTGCACCAAATAGCACCTGGAGCATCAACGGTCAGACCTGATCAGACTGCTAGAAACGGTCAGACCTGCTCAGGCTGCTTGCTGTAAACACGCGAAGATACCCCTCGCTATCAAAAACTCCGTCCACAAATTAGCAATGATTCACCATTTGGATATCAAATTTCCATGGTTTTAACTTTTCCACGTGTCATCGATTGTTTAGAGCGTAGTCACCCTCTTCTTCCGTTCAACTCTTTTTTTTGTAGATTATATAAGGGTCTGATGATTTTTGCACCTTTTAATTATCGACTTTTCGTGCAGTATGACTTCACTTCAAAATAATAACCAGGCATTTGGTGGTTACGGCAAGTTATGTTAAGGTCATAGAATCGGCGGTCGAAAATGGGCCTTTCAAAAATATGCTTTTGCATTTAAAAATTAACTCCACAAAGAAGGTGATCCTGAAATGTTGGAGCAGCTAAGATTCAAGCAAGATAAGAGAGCCTTGTGAATTTTTTACTGCACTTGAACGAGAGAAGCGCATATTTTGTAACAGCTGAAAAGGTATTACCAACGGAGGTGATGCTAATCCTCTGCTTTTTACAGTCCAATTTTTCGCCCTGAGCACGTGCCAAGTCCTGCTTCCACTCAATTTTTTTTTTACTACAGAAGACAGGCTGCCGCTATACTCCTCGAGGAGTATAGCGGTTTCGGTCGCTGCTGTCGTCGACAACGGCGACCGACCGTCGCGACTGTCGTCGACACTGGCGACCGACCGTCGCGGCTGTCGTCGACACTGGCGACCGACCGTCGCGGCTGTCGTCGACACTGGCGACCGACCGTCGCGGCTGTCGTCGACAACAGCGACCGATCGTCGCCGCTGTCGACGACACGCCGTCGTCGATCCCGATCGACGACAGCGGCGACCGTCGCGGCGACAGACGTGAGTTTTTTGTTTTTGAACAGGTTTTTTATAATTTTCTGCAGTTGTTAGTTGTTCTCAGTTCAATCTATGTTTCAGGTGAGGCCTACTGTGCAGAACGAACCAGCCGACTGAAGTGGGCTGCTTCGTAAAATGGGATATCTATCAGGAATCGTGAAAGGAAGGTATGAGTGTTTAGCCTGGATAACGGATGGATCCCGTCACGAAAATTAAAAAACCGAGAAAAACCCGAAAAAACCGGGAAAAATGCTTATACATACATACACATATACATCAGTTTTTTATGGAAAATTTTTTAAAAATATTAGGCGTCGTTTGTAGTGTAGAACTGGAAATTGTGTGTAATTGCACAAAATGATGTATGTATGTATAAGAATTTCCCGGTTTTTTCGGGTTTTTCTCGGTTTTTTAATTTTCGTGGCGAGACCCACACGTTATCCAGGGACGGGACCTGGACAGCTCGATCCAGAATTTTATACTGAATCTAAAGGAAAAAGTCTCACTGCTCCAGCTCTTCAGTGAAAGGCGCTAATCTAGAAGCTGGATGCAGTTTTTGAATTTTCGTGGCGGGACCCATCCGTTAGCCAGGCTAAACACTCATACCTTCCTTTCACGATTCCTGATAGATATCCCATTTTTCGGAGGTAGCCCACTTCAGTCGGCTGCTTCGTTCTGCACAGTAGGCCTCACCTGAAACATAGATTTAAGTGAGAACAACTAACAACTGCAGAAAATTATAAAAAACCTGTTCAAAAACAAAAAACTCACGTCTGTCGCCACGACGGTCGCCGCTGTCGTCGATCGGGATCGACGACGGCGTGTCGTCGACAACGGCGACGGTCGGTCGCCAGTGTCGACGACAGCCGCGACGGTCGGTCGCCAGTGTCGACGACAGCCGCGACGGTCGGTCGCCAGTGTCGACGACAGCCGCGACGGTCGGTCGCCAGTGTCGACGACAGCCGCGACGGTCGGTCGCTGTTGTCGACGACAGCGGCGACCGTCGCTAGCGACGCCCCGCCCACGATCAATACGCACGACGGCCAGTGTCGCCGCGACGCCGCGACCGAAACCGCTATACTCCTCGAGCAGTATAGCGGCACTGACACTCTGCCATCGTCCACCCGACAAGCGAGTGCTCTTCTGAAAATGTCGCTGAGCAGCGACTCAGAGTAGCGACTCACCCAAATTTCAACTTCGGCGCAGTTTTCGATTTTTCTTCTCTGCCGAGGAAGGCTTTATGTATTATAGGAAAAGAGGAAGGACTAGATGATAGTCTGATAGTGACTATGGACCAAATGGAGCATAACACAGGTCTTTCCAGCTTTTTCCATCGATATTTGATTGAGCTATTTTTGCGACATACATAGGGAGAGGCTTCGTCGTGAGCAATTCTTTTTAGCCCTTTTTGGACATGACGGAGGTGAAGTCCCAGATTTTTTCAGCCTACGGGGTACGGCAAAAGTCTTTGGACAAGTAGGATCGATCTTCAAGACATGAAGAAGAAAACTGAAAAGACCTGTAGTTGTTATAAGTCAGCAGTTTATTTGTAAACATAAATAATATTTTTGACTCCAAAATTTCCTCCATTGCTAGCGACCCAGGCTTGGAAAATGGTAGATGCGACATTGACCCGGCGCACTCATTGATGAAATCAAATTCATCCTGGGCGTTCTCCAGAGTTTCGGAAAAGAGTCCAAATTTCCGTGTAATGTTGAGAAAGCCTTAATCCATAGAATCTTCAAAACATCGCGAAATTTTCCAAAATAGACGTAGGACCCCAATAGGCAATTATTTATCCCCACCTTTGCAGTACATACATGAGAACACTCACTTTAGGAGGCAATTTCATCAATCTATAAGTCTCAAACTAGCACGTATACATCAAGAAAGAGCAAATTAGTAAGTCTATCACGAAAAACAGTAGTGAAATCGCTGTTAGACAAGCGAGAACAGCTATGGTAGCTCGATTTCCATGTGTGTTGGCAAAAACTTTGCCACTGCAAATATCAAACTTAGAGATACCTTAGCTACTTTCCAAATTTTCTGTAGATTTTTGTGGGTTCCATAGCAGATGGCTTCTACTAACTCCCAGAGGAATTCGGGACCTTTTCGCAAATAGATAGAGAAGTGGTGAGGGAGAAACTACCTCCACTACCTGCACACCAGAGCCCATGTCTCTTGGCCTTTCCGAAGTCTGTGTTCCTACGAGAGCAGCGAACCTTAATACCAAAAATAGTGTTTACGCTTATAACCTGGTTATAAACAAAAAATGACTATTAATTTTTCAAGGTTGCTCTTCCATGCGTTTCCAACGAGCGATTATGCTTGTCCAAAGACTTTTGCCGCACCCTGTATGTCATGGCTAGCACATATACCTCCCGTGGATTGCCTACCATAGATAGAGAGCGTTTGAATAGAATTTGTCTTTTCTATTTCACTACAAATACACAGAACAGAAGCTTTCCTACGTGAACATCCGGACTCAAAGCTGGATTAGGCTCCTCTCCTTGCCATTACGGCTTTCTACACTCCATTCTAAACCCAGACAAACTTTCGGAACTTCCGCGGAGCTTGTTCGGAACTTCCGCGGGTGACCCGACGGAAGTTCCGAATAAGCTCCGCGGAAGTTCCGAACTGCCTCCGCGGAAGTTCCGAACTAGCTCCGCGGAAGTTCCGAAATCGAACAAGAGTGACGTAATTCGCGCATTATAGAGCCGATCATAATTCGAGTAATAAGGTAAAATGCGCCAACATGGAGTGATGAACAGCTCCAGGCGTTCCGATGCCAAAAATCGTGGGATCATGAATCCCACCACAGATCGTTCCATCACGTAGCACTAATTGCGCATGTAGTAACCATGTTCACTGAAGATAAGCTTCAAGCAGGTCTGCCCTCTGACTGTGCTACGTATCCGCGTCAGGTTTCAAAATCAATGATAACATGGAAAAATTCCTCTTTGGCAAAAATCTTATATTTTCGTATTTATGGTGATAATCCCAGGGGTACATTTATCTGACACGAGCTTTACCCGGAATTCGACATTAAAGATGTCATTATTGGGGCATCCCGAAGTGAATTTCGAGGAAAAAATAGCGTAAAATTTTTTTTATTCTACCACGACTTCTTATTTATCTAGCCGAAGTCAATCAAGGACATATCACTATAAAAATGAACGAAAACATGAAATTTGATCTGTTAGTTTCTTGGATCATTCTATCTGTCTCGAAGCTCCGCGGAAGCTCCGAAAAGTGTCAAGCTCGCGGAAGTTCCGAAGCTACTTTTTTCTCTGCGTCTCCATTCGGAACTTGCGCGGAACTTGCGCGGAACTTCCGAAAAAATCGACGAGTGACGTCAGATTTCCGCAGAAGTTCCGAAAATCGAGCTCCAGTAGTAAATCAGGCTCCGCGGAAGTTCCGAAAATCGGCAAGCTCCGCGGAAGTTCCGAAAGTTTGTCTGGGAACTTCTTTTGAGGAGATGCCTTCTTCCATTTACTCTTGGAACCGCATAAAAAAAACTGTGACTCGTGCTACGCGAAAAATTCACTGCCTGATGGCCATTTGAGCACCCAAGATGTCGGCAGCAAATATCTTGGTGGCACCTCTTGTTCCTTTAAGAATCACGGAAACTCCTTAAGAATCACGGTTTGGAAAATACCAGACAATCCATGTAATTTCACACGCGGCATGAGGGGCTCTTTCAGGGATTTCTAACCGATAAAACAAAAGTTTTCAACAGCACGTTAATTAGGTCAAGAAAGACAACGCACATTTCTAATTGGCCGCCCTGATAGAACATATCTGATAAGATTTGGCCTTTCATTGTACAGATAGGCAACAATACGTCGATTTCAGATGAAAGTAGATTGAAACATAATTTCTCCGCTTTTGTAAAGCTTGCTTGACATCTCACACCCAGTAAATTCCATTTTGACGACGCTTTTCCAAAGATTACCCAAATCTCTGGGTGCCCTTTGATAAAAGCTCATTCACTTGAAAAACCGACAGAAATTCCACCAGTTCTGGTTTACAGCGTTACTGTGAAGTTGAAGGTTAGAAGCCTACTATGACCTATTTCCTTGACCACGTTAATTACTCTTAGTTCTTCCTGAATTTCACATTGCTAGAGAGTAACATTCCCATCTACAGATACCTCACAAGTAGGAGCCATTATTCAAAGAATCCAGAAGTATTTCAAACCTCTCTCTATGATAAAATTTGAAATGGGGCATCTAGCTTCACTCCTTCTTCCGACCACCCCCTGCTCCCTCTCCCGGAAGACCACGTAACCTAACCGAGACGATTCGAGAACGTATGGGCCTGCTGTTGACTCTGGTTGCATCATTAATTATGCGCGTTCGAAGTGAAACCCGAGATGAGCAGCGACCGTGTGGCAGGTGTCGCCTAATCAGCTCAAATGCTGAACTTCATGGGAACGACGCTCGTACCCCAGCAGAATAGCCATAGATTCCTCCCAGGACCCTGCCAAATCGTCCAAAAAGTCGCCATCGCCGCGTTTTCAACTCTTGCCGCCTAGAGTGACCCGCGCGGTGCCTCTTTTGAAATATGAAGCCGTGCCTCCTGTTCTAAGAACAATCTGATAAACTACGGAAGTGTAACAGATCAGCTGAGTCGGACATTAATACAGGACTTTATTGACCTCAGCCTAGACGAACCAGTGTTTTCGCTGGTTCCCGGAATTTTCTAACACGAACTTCACCGGAAAATTCATCGGGGATAATTTTTCCCTCAAGAGGATTCACCACCAATTGGACTACTGGTCCTAATCTGGGAACGAGTAGTGTGCGAGATTAGTGGGTATTTGGTTAGTTATCATGGTCTGTTTGTCTGGCTCAATCCACTGCACTCAAGTGGGTAATGCATGCGGATCTCGGGTTGCATATCAGCGTGTGTCGGCGCTGCCCCCGGGTCGTCGAAGGCATGGAGGGCGTTACTGAGGCGCCAGAATGTAGTGAATAGGTGTCGTACCAGAATGATTATATCTGTCAGCTTATGGGATGTAAATAAAAAGAAATGCAAAGATAACTTTGTAGTGTCTCCTACATCAAACTTTATTCCGGGTTGTTCAACATGGTCAAATTTGACCTTCAAGATTTACTCCTTAAGAAAATGCCTACGGAAGCCAACTTAACCGGACAACTCATCCAAATTTCACTGAAACTTCCAGAACTTGTTTGTACCTTGAGCTATTCCGACGAGTAGAAACCACCAATTTGGTAGAACATCTTTTGGCAAAATAATAAATCTCCAACGCCAAATTTGGGGTAAATTAGAACTAAGCCTATAAATACGAGTCGAGGCCATTGAAAATTCCACAGATTCACAGAAAGAGTCCCTAGTGAAGGATCAGTGCTAACCTTTACATTAAATACGACGCTTCTCTTTTTTTTTTTGGAGGGGGGGGGGAATCTCATAGATTCCCCAAATTGGATGAGGATCCGCGGCAATTCCTTCAGTTTAAGGTATTTTAATACCATGAAATATTGGAAAGAGACTATTTCCTCCCATCTACTGTCTATTTCCTTCTTTTTGCATGTAACTGCTCCCAATGTAGGACTAGGTTTGGCTGCTTTTTCTGGCAATTCGGAAAATATGCCTCTTCTACGAATAAGTTTAAAAAGTTGAATAAATAAAAATGTGCTAAATAAGATATGTTTAGTGTCTGAGAGTGTGTTTTTAAGGCTAAATTTTTAATGAGCTACCATGATTCGCAATCTTTTCCCCGAAATGGCTTTCTCCCAAGCGATTCATCCCATTTTCTACTGCTTTTCTGGGAAGATTTCACGCATTTCCACATACAGTAAGTCTCCCTGTGCGTCTAGGATCCCTAAGCCCACTTGATTTCCATCCGCCAAACCGCCCACCAGTTGATCTCCTGCCCAACTCCAGTCAATCCCAATGACGCAATCGTTGAGAAGTGCCTCTCTAGCTGGTGTGAGCGTGCTGAGGTCGACTTCCCCTCGTCTTAGCACACTCGAGTGCCCGCCCGCGCATACCGTACCCCCCGTAGCGCAGCACCTGCGCCGCCTCCGCACGATGCGTCGCAATTTACGCAGCGTTTAGCAGCAAGCAAAGCCCAATTAGATACGGCCATTATGCAAAGCCATTGTGCGCATTGATTGCTGCTCTGATGTGCGCATCCACAGTGTTCTTTCTCGATTTTCACGGATTTTTCACGACTAATTGCTGACTTCTTTGGTTTTCAGATCAAACCATCGCGATTCCTGAGCTCTGACGGGACGAGGTTGGTTTATTTTCAGTTGAACACTAGAATTTCTATCCTCAGGGTATTAGTGTTCCCATGAAATGATTCTAATTTTTACAAGAAATACAGTTTTCCTCTTGTCTTTTGATAGCATCTGAAAAATGGCAAGTATTCCCTCTGTGGTCTAACTTCACTGAGAACTATTTTTAAATAAAGTGACTGCGTTCACAACAGAGAAACCACTAATTTCTCTTCTGATTTTTCTAATTTTTTCTATCTATATCACGTTAATTCAATCAGAGCTATCTCTCTCAGTGTCTGCCAGCCCTTCACGCATAAATCCATGTTGTCCTTGAATGACTTGGAAAATCACCTAGAGTTCACATATTTCATGGCTCAGGTTATATATATTTCATGGCTCAGGCTTAGGTCATCATATGTATCTGCGTAGATATCATCTTCTTGTGTGGCTTTCAGTGCTCTTCCTTTCTCGCTTCTGTATCTAAAGAAAGTACTGTATATTTATTCTGGCCTTTGTCATCTCGCTACACCAGGTTCTTTCTTCCTTCCTTCCATAAATGTCATGCTGTCATGTGCGTACGTATTAGGAAGCGGTATTAATTGTGGATTGGAGTGGATTCCTGCGGAGCATCTATTCTCCTTCAATTTTTCCCCAACCGTAGTTGATTTTATAGGAAGAACAACCGGAATTCATTCTTTGGAGAGTTGCACGTTGTTTCATTACCTAGAAATTTTTCCACACAGAAACCTTTACAAAACTTGCGGTTTTCTTTTCAGGATTCCTCATAAGAAAGGCAATACGTTGGTCTTACGTAACTGACTCATGACTTTGTAGTATTATACTATAGTTCATTTACCTATCTATGTAACAAACTGCTAGGACATTGCTGATTTTCACAGGTGAGAGATCCCGAATTAGATTAGGAAATTGAGTTTTTTTTCCTGGTAATGAGTGCCAGTTTGTACGGAACCCGACGTAAAGTTCGAAGGTGTAGTAGATGACAATATCTTAGCGACTGCTTGCCATAAAAATGTCGGCGCCACTTCAACCAGTTTTTTCTTGGAATATTTTGATTCATTGGCTGGATTTTCATCCTCACATGTACACCGATTTCTTGAAAATTTTGAAGGTCCGAATTGGGGACATGTGTCATTCAATTTCTTCCCGTATTCTCCCTGACTATTCACTCTTAAGGATCCCGACCGGACAACAAGCTTCATTGGGATCACAAAAATATTCCCCGCAATACTTTTATATCATTTGAATGTATCACTTTGTAACAGGATTGTCCAAGAATTTTGTTCAGCAAACCATTCCTATTGAAGTGGTACTGCGTGTTTCCAGGCGTTACTGCGATGCGTAGAAGGAGGGCGAGGTGTGGGGAGGGGGCTTAAAGATTTCTTTCTTCTTGACATAGATATTCGCAAACAATTCGTGAACCAGCCCATGGATTTTTAGCAACGATATTGTCAACTTCCGGGCCATCTCAAGCAACTTCTTCACCTCCGCTGCCAATTGGCCTTTATTATCTGCCGAACATACGAACGTGTGACCCTGCGGTTAACAAAGAGCCATCAACTCGCACACTCCGTCCAGATGGTGTCTGTTTGCTTAACGTAGTACTACAAGCTGTATTTGTGCAAGCTGCTAGCCGCCTCGTATGGACTTCTATCCGGCGCTACTGCTAAGGAAAGGGGGGATATGGTGGATTTTCTAGGAGCCCACTAACCTGATATAGCGCTAGGTCTATAAGTCAGTTTCTACTGAGACTATAAAAAGGGAGCATAACAATTCTGGATCACCTTTGCGAAACTGAAACGTCTTCAACGTCGAGGAAGTACTTGTGGATCATTTCACAATCACAACATCTGCATTTTGTATGCTGCAAGTACACATTTCCCCCTCATCTTCTCATTTTATGAACGTTACCTCCCTTTTTTTAAATTCTGTACATAGGCTGTTTATGAATTTTCTGATCCGGGAAATGGATTAATTTCTGTATAAACACAGTATAGCACTAAAGTTGCTATACTTATTGCTAGTTGCTTACTTAAGTTTTATTATTTCTGCTGTAGTAAAATGGTCCAGGTAAGGATATCATCAGCTTCTTCAGCTCTTGTAGAGTTTGCGCGCACATCGAAACAGGACATTGATTTTTATAAAAAAATAACGTGAAAAAGAACAAAAAAATTCTGATATATTCAGTTTATAGTAGCTTTTATGTCAGAGGAGAGCATTGGAAACCATGACTTAGGAAATAGAATAAATAAAATTATTATAGTAATGGAAAGAATTCATGATAAAAGAGCTATAAAATTCATAAAGGGATTTTGCCCATTTGCCCGTTTCGTTCTCTTACCATATACGGGTAAATAGGTAGATGAGATAGGTCCTCGCGGGAATTCGTCGGTACGGCGAGGAGGACCTTACCTTGTGTAATGTGAAGTTAAATTAAAATTAAAAATAATTAAGATAATTAATTGATTAACTTAAAAAACTATTAAAATTAGAAAGATGCTCACCGTTTTATTACTTTTCCCCGTCATGAGCTGATCTTCGTCGTTTATCCACGTCCGCAGTTTCTTCACTCCAGCAATGTTGGTTTTCTCCTTTCTATAATACAATCTTCACAATATGATAAAAATCTACTCAGAATGCTGCTCATGATATTTTTTTATTTCAAAGAATTATATGTGGCTTGAGCTGCGTCTTGGAAAGTGCCACTCAAGAATGGCCATTATTTTCGGGAAAAGCTAATATTTCCCATTTTCATGGTTCTCACACCAATAACCCAAGCAGTCGAATACATATTCAAGAGCATAATTTAGATTGTGGAGATTACAGGAAAGTAAAAAGTAATGAGCCACAACCCCCACCAACTTTAGCGACATAAATACGAACTTAACAGCAGGTAGAAGGCTTCTTAGCATGGGAGTTTTCTTCTATAATTATGATGGTTATTTATTCTTTCGTAGTTTTGTGCACGTATTTGTATTGCTTTCGTTCATTCTTCTTTTAAGTAAAGAGAAGAACCCATGTAGTAAAGAGAAACGCTCAAAAACACTATTAATATAAAGTAACTGTATTGAATTCAAAACTTCTTTGTGTTATGATTAAATTATATCATTTGATTTGAAAAATATTGGAAACACATTTGTGTCCAACAATTTTTTCTACTTCTTTTTACTAATTTGCAGGGATCCACCTAAGTAATGACAAAATATACAAGCGTAGATATAATATACGTGCAAAAACTCTATCCCCCTTTACGAGTACGTAGTGCTACAGTTTATTCTGGGAATCAATTATACAGCGGGAAAGCCTATTTGTAAACTTAGTCAAAAAGCGAGAAAGCGTAAATTTATTTATTTATTTATTTATTTATTTATTTATTTATTTATTTATTTATTTATTACACTCTCACGGGAGTGCCATCTAAATCGTATAAGTATGCAGACAAGATAAACTAGCAAAAGACCGTAATTTTAAGTCAGAACTTCATAACTCAAACTAGTTAACTAGCATCATGTTACTTGGCCCAAGTGGACTGTACCTTTAGTTATCTCTGCAATGATGCGCAACAGAACAGTGTTCTGTGTAAGTCAAATGTTTTGCTAAAATATTTTCAAGCGAAACAAGGTGGAAAGATTCCTGTAATCCTGTAATCCGAATTTCCGAACCGATCACTGATAATGCACTATTGTATTACTTCTACATATTACCTTGACACAACTCCAATTCCCTTGAAATTTCAAATACGTAATTTATAATGACTATTAAAGCTTATTTATTCGCATTTGCTATCAAACCTCTATTTATTTCCTTCTCTCTTTCTCGAAACAACCTCACACGTCATTCGATTCCTTCGTACAAAAGCCCATCTGTTACAGCTCAGACGTTGTGACGCCATCGGTGTGGTCGATTCTTCCGGACACATCGAAAGATATGCCGGCACCTACAGGTCTCGTCGCCATCACCGATCCTACCTCCGCTTTCAGTGCGTTCATCCTCTCGAATATTTCACAGACACTCCTCAATTACTCAGTTCTAGGTCAAAATCCCTATTATAACAGTGGCTATGGTGCTGCTGGCTATGGAGTCTACGGTGGAACCACTGCCACAGCTTCGTACTACCAGCAGGTCAAGCACCATCCAGAATTTTTTGCTAAGGATCGCAGCGGAACAAAAACGTCCCGCTTATTTTTCAGGTAGCGACCGGGCTACGAGCACAGAACGCCTCGTTTCCCTATGGCATTAGTGCAGCGACTCCATCGGCATACTACGGTAATTGGCGCTTTTCTCACGCTCCGCTTTCCGTTTGTTTATGTCTCGCTGCACAGTGTTTATGTGATTTACGCAATTTCTGTTTACAAAACGGAAAGGTGCGCAGTAATCTGTGTGCACCGGTAGCCTTTCACGTAATCCATTAGTGTTTTATGGTTCAGCTAGTGGAGGGACCGCCAAAATACATAAAAGAAAGAGCATGGAGTTACACTGAGAGATGCCATGAAAAATTCTGCAATTCGATTTTTTCGAGAAAAAAAAAATTTGGTAGTGCTCAGATTCTTCTTTCGACATGTACTCAAAGGAAACTTATCAATACTGTATTTTCTTAAGTTTTCTTCAGTACAGTCTGAATTACTACATTTCTTCAAAGATATTGAAAAGACTCCTTAGAACATCGTACAGATTGGAGTAATTGTGATTCCATTACTCCTTTGAACTTAGGAATGTCGTCAGAAAACTGAGTCACGTGTTAATTCTTCATTATCACAGTTTACTCAATCTCTGGTGACGGATCTCATCTCCACAGCACTCACTGAATGGGTTTAATTTTTGGTTTTTGAATTACTCAGCTACAGAAATCAACAAAATGTTGGAGCAGTGGTCATATTTATCATTGAGTTTGCTCTTCTTAATCAGGTTACCCCCAAACTTTGTTTTTTTATATTTTGGTCAATAATTTTCGGCTAGGGCCACGAGGTGGGTTCATACCTGTCCGCTTAAAACATAAAAGAAGAGCGTAAGTACCTTGTAAGTATATTTATGGTCCCTTGCGAGCAATCTGCATGAATGCTCACACTGTACACTTTTGCCTTCACTGTGGGGTACATTTGATCCCTGGGTAAGACCGTGAGGAATACCATTTCCACGTTTACCTCGAGGTTTGCCGCTGAGTCTTGTACCTCATTATGAACGTTTACCTCTATGATCAATGATGAATGCCACCCAAGGAAACCATGAACTTCTCGAGAAACAACTGTGCTGTCTCATTTCTATACAAATTTCCCAGAAAAAAAAGGTTTTTCGCTCTGGAGTAGGCCCTCTTCGGAGTTTCCTTGGCATTCATTGCAGCATTGAGGACTCTTTGAATAGGTCATAATGAGTTTAACAGACATTTTTTCTGGTTTTGAAGAATATGGAAGATGTAGATCCGCATGTACATTGGATAGAGATTCTGAGCAATCCACGAGGTTTTTGAATGTGTCATTACTCCCCTCAGTGGTGGGATTCAGGAACGTTCCCAGAAAAGTAATGATCTACCTAGCGTTCCAAAGCAAAAAATTTCTCTCAGTAAAAATGGATATTTTTATCCAAATCACTTCCCTCAGTCAGAAACAACAGGTAATGCTGAAGGAGGCAAAGTACATATTTCACATGTCTGGAGCAACTGGTCCTCCTGCATGAGGGGATAGCTCGGAACTTCTCTCGGAACGTTTATGGATTGCACAACAGATCATTTAGAGAGCTCTCTGAACACTACTGCACTTGAATGGCATACATTTTTTTGAAGCTTTGCCTTATCACTTTATCTGTTTACTGAAGAACTCCACTGCTAACTACATGAAAATACACCTTATTTACTTCTAAAGGCTGTTTGCGTACACAAATGAAAGCAATTCAATTAATGCTGTTGTCTAATTTCTTCTAATTCTCTACGTACTTCCGTTTCCAGGCAGTTCCTATCCGACCAGCTTTGACTATTCCGCCTACAATCCTCAATACTATAATGGCATGCGCGCCGGCTACTACGGTAATGCACTTACGGCCGGCGCCACCGCGTATACGGTAAGTCCATTATTTGCGCCTTGAATATTCAACAACGTTCTTTCCTGCCGTGAGCGATGCCCCTTTTAGGGATCTGCGCTCTCATCGGATTCTTCCTCGGAGCTGTCGGCATTCTCATTAAAATGCGACAAGAAAGGTAGGGGTTCATTCAAATAAAGAGGTTTTCGTAATGATAATTCGAGCAAAAGATGCCACGGAAACATGGAAGTATGACTTCTAGGAGGAAAGACGGCGAAGAAGAAGAAAACCGGCTCGTGTTCGCCGAGTGACGCACATTTCGCTAGGGTTTTCGTTTGGGAGTTGGACGACATCTGCACGCTATCCACATCATCGCTGAACGGCGTTATCCACAAGGTGAGGCAACTGCTCGGAATTGTCACCAAGTAATCGAGAAAGAATAGGAAATAAATGGCTCACGAGGATTCCAGGCTCCACAGTACTCACGGGCCGTCGCGCTGCTCCAGAACCTCGCCGCCAGAGTTGTGGCGCTCTCCTTTCCCTCTGACCAGCTGGACGTAAGTGGTTTGGATCTGGCACTCCTGCCATTCTGTTCATTCCGACAGACGCTGTTGCTTCACCGTTCTATCGTTTCATTTACCTTCTTGCTTTTGTACTCATGTGATTGAAATTCTTTGGAAACCGTGACATATTGCGGCCATATACATATTCAGCACGCTACCAATTTTAGGCAATCAACTGATGAAAACATAAAATCCGTAGCTCAAGCTTGAAGTAAGGTATCAGGACAGTACTCGAGATTGTGATAGGGCATAACATTGTCCTTCTTATCTCTACTCTATTTCTCAAGAAAATGTTTCTTGATAGATTCTTTGCATTTGGAGCTGAACAGGAAGTACTTTTGAAAATATTTTCCTCTCTCTCTTGCTCCATTTCATCGAAACAAGGGAAAATGTGATTTTATTGGCGATGTTAGTGCGCGTTTTGCTATATTAGATTTGATGTGCACTTCTTCACCTCCTGGAGGAACACGAGACGTCCACATAGTTGAAAAATTACGAATGAAAAAAGGATTTATAGTGAATACAAAGAGGAACCATGCATTTTGGCTGCGGATTTTTCTCCGATTTGCGCTACTAGTAGGTATTCAGGTACTCACGGGAAAATCCCAAAGCTTGATTTACTTGATCACCTTGATCACCTTGACTCCCGTTGATCTTCGGGTATACCGAGCGGGCGCCAGCAATCCTTCCATTTGTCCCTCTCGCGAGCCAGAGTTGTCCAGTGGATTCTGTCCGTTCGAGGGACACGGAGAGCATCGTATCTATCCTTGAAGGACTTCGTGAAGAAGTCTGACCATCGGGTCGGTGGTCTTCCTGTCGTGCGCTTAACGTCCCGTGGAGTCCAGTCGCTGACGGCTCTTGTCCAACGGTTGTCGTTAAAACGCATCACGTGCCCGGCCCACCTAACCTTACTCAACTTGGCGTAAGCGGCAGCGTCCCTGATCTTCGATTGTTGACGGAGGGTGGAGCTCCGTATTCCAGCCCTCACTTGCGTGAGGCGGGTTATTCCTAGCATCACCCTCTCGATGGAGCGTTCGACGACGCTAACCGCATTCTCATCCTGCTTGCGCAACGCCCAGGTTTCTGAGGCGTAGGTCAAAGCAGGGAGAACGGTTGTGTTGAAGAGGTGGGCACGGAGCCTGGTGTTCTTCGTCTTCTTCACTACGTCCTCGATGCTCTTGTAAGCTCCCCAAGCCGCTCGTTTCCTCCTGCCCAGCTCTGGAGCGAGGTCGTTCATCATATTGACTTCCCGACCTAGGTATACGTAGCTGGAGCATTCGGATATGGTCGTTCCGTTGAGCGAGAATGGGGCATCCGGGACCCATCCGTTCTTCATGAACATCGTCTTCGTCAGATTCAGCTGGAGACCAACCTTTCCACACGCGTCCTCGAAGTCGGCCAGCATCTGTTCCGCTTCGCTGATGGTTGGTGTTATAAGAACGATGTCGTCAGCGAAGCGAAGATGACTAAGTCGCCGGCCATCAACTTGCACTCCCATGCTATCCCATTCCAGTTTCCGCATGACGTCTTCAAGAGTGGCGCTGAATAGTTTTGGCGACACGGTATCGCCTTGCCGAACCCCTCTCTTGACGTCGATGATGATGTCGTCGTAGAATGGAGAAATCCTGGTCGTGAAGTTGCTGTAGAGCTCACGAAATACCTTGATGTATTGAGTAGGTATGCCCTGGTTGCCCAGGGCTTCCAACACCGCTTCCGTCTCAACAGAGTCGAAGGCTTTCTTCAAATCGATGAACGTGAGACAGAGGGGCATCTTATACTCTCGCGATACTTCGATGAGTCTAGTGACGGTGTGTATGTGGTCGATCGTGCTGAATCCTTTTCGAAACCCTGCTTGCTCGCACGGCTGTCCCTCGTCTAGTGTCGTTTCGATCCTATTGAGGATCACTCGCGTGAAAAGCTTGTAGACACAGACAGTAGGCAGATGGGGCGATAGTTGCCAATGTCCTGCGGGTCTCCCTTCTTGTACAGCAACACGGTCCTGCTGGTCTTCCATTGGTTAGGTACCTTGCATTCCGACAGGTACCGCGTGAAAAGTCTAGCCAAGGTGGTAATGAGAGTTGGCGGTAGGTTCTTCAGATGTTCCGGTCGAATCCTGTCGGGGCCCCTTCGATTGACGATGATGTGGTCAATTTCATTATGGTACTCTCCACCGGGTGACTCCCACGTCCAGCGTTAGGTGGTTGGCTTCTGAAATTGTGAGTTACCATGGATGGTCTTCGTCGTCATGATGAACTCAGACAGCCTCTCTCCCTGTTCGTTCCACTGCAGGCCGTGGGTACCGATGTGAAGTTCCTCAGGCGTTCTCCTAGGACCAATCTTGTCGTTGAAATCGCCAGCGATGATCTTGTAGAATGTGTGGTCTTCCCTGTAGAACTTCTCCAAGTCCATATAGAAGGCCTCGATATCCCCTTCGTCGTAGCTGGATGTTGGAGCGTAAGCGACGAAGATTGTCAAGGCCGGTATTGATCCACATCTTCTCAACCGCAAACGTCCGATTCGGGTTGTTAGCTGTTCGAATGAGTCGATGTTCATGACCAAGTTCGTGTTGACGAGGACACCGACTCCACCAACTCCTCTACTGTCGCAGGTTCCAAGGAACAGCTCTTCTCCAGTGTCGAAGGTGGCATTCAGTGGTCGGTGTCTCCTCGTCTCGGTCAGTCCGATGACGTCGTACCTGATCTTCCTGGCTTGCATCATCAAATCCTCGATGGAAGCTTCCGATGCAAGCGTGCGTGCGTTGAAGGTACAGACCGTCATCATAGTCCTTCTGGTTTTAGGCAGCCTAGATAACCCCTCGGACCTCGTCCTCACTGGCGCTGCCGTACCAGTGACTCTTCCGAGATCAGGGGAACACTCTCTATTATTGCTGTGTCGAGCTTGAAGAATTTTAAGCCCACAGGAGATAGCTTGCTGGGCTCGATTCCCCCGTGGGAGGCTGAAGTGTGATTTCACCGGGAAGTTAGCCGGGCTTCCCGGGAGTGGACGATGGAGCTTATTTGTTGGAGGCGACTCCGAACCGCCTCCCTTGTACCTCCCAGTCACTTGAATGCAGGGCTTTTGGTCGGATAGATGTGCAGGATACAATCTGCAGACACGCAGTCACACCCATGCACGCATGCATGAACATGCCCACGCGCTGACAGAAGGTATAGATCGTTCCGACACTGCAGAAACAGGGAGTCCATCCCCTGACTCCACCCGCGTCTCAGGGCAGGCACAAGGTCGCGTTTGGTCCGCGATTAGCCCCCTATCCGCCACCTGGGGACGCGCCACGTAGCCTCGCGACTAACCGGCTGGGATCCCTCGTATGAGGGAGATTGATTTACTATCGAGATTTAATAAAATGAAATTTTTGACAAATTTGACAGTTCGTTTGTGTCTCTTGCTCCAGCTGGTACGGAGAGTACTCTAATAGTGCTCATTGCAGAATATTAAGCAGAAAAGTGCCTAATTCAAATCACCACTTCACTTCTCTCTATGAGTAGATACACAACTTTGATAGCTAGTTTAAGAAAACTGACGAAATTGAAATTTTATTTTTCATTCCAGTTCGAATCGACTCCGCGTGAGTCGTAAGCAAGGGGAAGGAAGCCTCCTTCTCGAACTTGCTTTTGATTGCTCACCCTTGGGCTGAGATATGCAAAAACTTCTGTGGTCTAAAATCGTAGGAGTGCCAAATATGTGGCCGCCACTGAGTGTGCGGTTTCACTAACTACATACCTACATATTTATTCACTCATTTTTTACATACTACGCTCGATGCTGCACTGTGAAAAAGGAACAAACAAAACCTTACAAATGTTCATGATTAAGCAGGGATTCAAATGATCCCACCCATGATCCAGGCAAATCACAGTCGGGATTCGTGAAATGATAATCAAGCAAACCAACGATATGTAGTTAGCGCCGTTGGTTTTGATAAGGATTACGTTGTGCTGAGTGGCTCACAACGTGAAAGTTGGTTTACTAGGCTCCTTTGGGTCGTTTATGCGTTACAAATTCTGGCCATGTTTGCGGTCATCTGTTTGTTCTCCATCTACGAGTGGCAAAGAATACCTCTTTGTTCTTTTTCCATAGTTTGAATAGACAATGCGTCAGCTGCTACTAAAACTTATCCGGACAGCTTAACTTGAATTGATATGGAACTGACCCTTTTCTCCTAATTATCTTTAACCAATTAGAGGCCTGGAGAGGAGATTAATTGCTTCCTCCTTCAAAAGTCAGCCGTTCATAAGCAGTTGAATTGTGTTTCAGTTCCTGCTACTCAGATTTTCAAATACTTCCCTCGCAGTATTCCTGAGCACTTGTTGTAGCGATGCAAACCGTTTCTCAATTTCTTTTTTTCAAATCCTTTGTCAAATGTCTTAGCAATGAGTTCAAGCTGTGGTAGATAAACACCATGTTCACGGAGTGAATGATCGTTAACTTAATTGCTCACAATAAGCTGTTTACATTCTAGTTTTATGCTTTATACCTCGGCGAGGAACTTCCATATAAAACTACATATGCTTGAATTTTGTGATGAACTTTCAATATTACCCATAATATTATGAGAGAGATGGAAAAAGCACTCAATTTCCGCTTCTTCATGATTTTTCCTTTCATCATTTTTTCTAATCTTTATAATGAGCTTCAACAATACTACGTCTCCCTTATTAGTAGGTGGGAGCACAGGAAGTTGAGAGAAAAACTAAGGTGCAACCGATTACGGCAGGAGGAGAGTAGTTAAGTCAAGAAAGCATAACAGACAACGTATGAATGTGAGGGAGAAGCCTTGTTGAGGAAGCAGAGGAATTGAGTGACGAGACAGCGACTAGCTGCAATATTGTTTACTTTCACTCGCTGTTATTTTTTCGGGCGACTTTTCTTGACCGGAAAAAATCAGAAGGGAAATTCATCACAGTCTCAACCTCATCATCTCTTCATCTTTTTCCTTTTCTGCCTTATCTTTCATCTGAGCTCCAAAGAAAAATATGAAGCTATTTCAGGAATGCGAACTGTGCAATGTAGAGGACGCAGCATTGGAAGACAGTCTCAACGATGGCGCCCTTGTTGATGGACGGTGGGTTTAGGCCTCTCGTTTTCTTACCAAATTGGCCTCCGCTATAGTCCAGGGGCGTATGGCACCCTGCACCAGCGCTATGGATCTCAACACCTATCGATTTTTGACGGAGCATTCCTGGCATCGCTGCTCTATTAGTCACGAGTAATCGATCCGCGTCAAAATTGAAAAACATTGGCAAAAAATTAAAATTAAAATAGCTGAACTCTAAGTGCAGTATAGCAAGCAGCACCCATAGGAGCGCTCCTAGCAATCAAGAGAAAATTGAGGACAGCGTAAAGTACTCGTTTCAGAATTTTGAGAGAAAATTTATAGGCTGGCAGAGAAATATTTCGAAAAAAACATGGAAAATGGCGAAAAAAATTAGAAGTCTTGAAATCTTGGATAGGCTTTACATACCGATCTTCAAACACAATTCTATTAATTTCAGAGGCGGTGTAGAAATGATGCGACGCTTGGCCAGTAAATACCTCGCCCTCCGGCAGTTATACCTCGAGTGCGCTCTCAAACCTGACGTTCAAGGATGCAATTACAGTAAGCCATCCCATAGTACCGTTCCTGAAATTTATAACTACTATTACCTTTTTCAGCGCTTGTTGAGCGATGCGGCATGACTTCACAGAAGGAGGAAATCAATGAGGCCTGCAGACAAGTTGAACTGTTGTTTGGCGGTAGAACCGAAGCAGCTAGGCGATGTTTGGAAGTTGTGGCGCAGAGGTTGGTGGTATCTCGGGAGCTTCTTCCAGAAAGTTCGTTATAAATTGTTTTCTTTTTAGAACAGCAGTGTCGTCAGAAAAGTACGCTAATGTGGTGGTGTGCTCCGATCCTTTGGTGGCAGCAGTTGCTCAGCTTCTGCTGGCAGGACTCGCTCCGGCTGTACCAATAGAAAACATTTACAGCACCAGTAAAGCTGGAAGGGTAGGTGAACATCATTTTTGGCAGGTTTAAGATCCTCAGCTCATGTGATTTTTTTCTATAGGAAGCTGTCCTGGATCGAATCCAGAATAGGTTCGGCAAGAAGTGCAGCTACGTGGTGATCACCTCCAACCCAGACACTAACAATGTAGCTCGAAAGGTGGGAGAGCATGGACAATACCTTGATATTCAGCTCCAAGTGCTTCTGCATTTTATCCTCAATCCCCTTCAGGAGTCGATCCCAGTGTGGCCGATCGTCACGACGGACGACTTCGAGAAGCTGTACACTGCGCAGTCCAACTACCTTCTCGGCAGCATCTGAGCGCACCGGGATTTCGTGTATTTTACTTGGTGCCGAGCATTCTGCGCACCGTTCCGAGTGCAGTTCCCATGGATTTAGTCATTTTTCGCTAAGTATTCTGCGTGATCTGTCCAATTTGTTGCCATTTACATTGTCATTCATAATCTCTTGTACAATTTTATTGAAATTTTCCTTTGTTGTGAGTCGCATTCTCTGCTCAAAATAAAATTTAATTTATGTGATACGCGGAAGGGGAGCCTGCCACCTAAGACGCACTTGTGAATCCTGATAATGAAGAAGGAATATCCAGCTTGCAATAAACAAAGACCTTCTTTGCTACCAAAGGATGAATCTCCCTACCACGATTTTCTATTTATTTGCGCAATATGCTTGTGAGCGCCATAAGAAAATCAGCAAACTGATGAAAACCCCTCCAATATCTAAATGACGTGATTTTTTTCGCGTTCCAACCCATTACGGGGAAATAGGTTTTTCTCTTTCCAAGAAAAAGGTACTGAATCGGTGAGAAATTTCTGCGACACTTTCTATTCAAATTCCTAAAACATCACATTAACTTCATGATGGGGTTTTGTGTGACCATAAGATAGAACATTCCTGGAGCTACCATGCCCATGCCATAGGGAAATCTCTGATAATCTTCAAAACTTAATGACATGGGAATCTCATGAACACCAGGACCTCGACAAGCGTTTTGGGTCGAGTCGCCGCTGCTCCTCTATCAGTGCAGTAAGGGGTCACTGAGGGATGTTCCATAGGAGGGGCCTATGGGTTTCTGTGAGTGAACCAGACAGACCAGAGTTAGGCGCTTGCAAGCAGATGAGAGCCTCCAAAGTGGATTGCGATAACAAGAAAGATTTTTTTCTGGAATTCTCAGTGAATGCTCACCCATTTAATCTTTGTAACACAAGTTTCCACTGTTATGGAATTTTCAACAAAAAAGTTTTGTAAAAACGGAACCACGAGGGATATCAGTCGAGGCATGCTCCACAATAGTCGCTGGCTTTCTGCTGTTCTCACAGCAGGATCTCGACCTCGCTGCTTTGGAATTCGGTGGGCTACGAGGTAAAGAACGTAGCCGGGGTGTGCTTTAGGTCACTCACTTTTTCGGTGCTCCAATGACTGGCGCTCTATTAGAGTCAGATTTGTGTTATATAATGCGCAATAGAGAACCTCCCTGCAAGCTCTTTCTGTTTTCAGAGGGTTCGATCATCAAAAATAGAGTGCGTATGCAGTGGTGCGAAATGGTGCGATTTTGACAGAGCGCTCGGATCTTGCCATAAAAATCTCCTAGTCATAGTGGAAAAATTCCGATTTCAATTCTCTTTATCTGGAGAGAGAAAAACGGCGTAATTAAAATTTTGGGTCACCAAACCTAGTGCTCGTGCCTGAGATCGTTTGGTAATAGAAAGGAGAGATAAATAAGCAGGGAGAATAGGTATTGCCTCAAGATTACACAAATTTGGTTACCCTCACGCGACGACATGGTCTAATTATTTTCCGTGTAACTGCAGTCATCAAATTTGTGTTTTTGAAGGATTTACTCTGAAATTAATTGCATTTTCAAAATAAAACGGGAAAGTTAGTTTCACATTCCTGAATGTTTGCGAGTTTATGCTCTTCCAAACGGTATATAGACATGATATTGGCATGTGTGGAACCTCATCAGTAATCATTTATTGGAAGCATTCGAAAATCCTTATACGAAAATAGCGGAAACTTATGTTACAACCTAGTAGGAGTTCAGTGATATACTACGTCTTCTCTACATAACTTGGGAGGTTGACAAGCTTCGCTGTCAGAAAAATGACTTAAGTGAGTTGAAAGAAAGCTTATCTCGTAAATGACCGCGCTCGCTCGAAAAATCCAAGGAAACGAAGAAGATTCAAGATCTTCGCTGAGAACTCACTTTTACTCAGCCCAGCATTTTCGCCAGACCTGGTTATCTCTGGTTACCAGCACCTGTGGACATTCATGAATCACTTTTGCTATGTGAAACTCGATGACCATGGTCAACTTCAGAATGACCCCTATAACTTTTTTTGAAGCCATTGAAAACCACGTTGAGCTCTGCTCCACTGGGAAATTCAAGAATTTCCCACTATGATTGTATCCAACTAGCCTAAAATGGCAGTGAATCGAAGTGGGCTAGTCAAGTGGGACTCTGTTTTCGCCTCATTGGATTGTGACGCCGTCCACTTGTCTCGTCTCCATTTCGTAATTCATTCATTGCCGGCCAATTGACCCTATTTCCGTTACAAAAGTAAATGGTTCAGGAGTCGTTCGCCCATTCACCCTACCCGCCACAGTATGGTCTATCGCTGCTTGATCTACGTCAGCAGCACCGTTTCCCTGTGCTCGTTGACTCTGCTCGCCGCTGTGATGCTCCATGGACACTATACCATTCGCTACGTGGCCTTGGAGAAGTTGCATGAGTGCGAGGTGTCCTCCCAATCCTGACTGTTCGGTCCTTGCTACCACGGAGTCACTAAAAATTTGTTTAGGTACGCTTCCGATTTCCTCCATTCGGTGAGATACGGAATGTTTCTGCTCGAAGACCTCGCTATGCGTCGTCCTACAATGCTGCTGTGCCTCGAACTGCATACGATAATGCGGTGGAGGACTACTATGCGATGGTTAGAATTTTCTTCTCAAACTCTCTTTTCTGTTCCCAAGGAAAACTAGCGCGGATTATGGAAATTGCTAAAAAAATTATCAATTAGAAAATTGTGTCGTTCTACGCATTTTAAGTATTCAATTTCACTTCTGAAATAGAGTTAGCATTGTACTCATCTAAATGAGGTGACTCAGTACTTTCGCGTACTCACTCCCAGTATGTTTGGATGTTCGGTGTAGTCATGACCGAATAATGCATCACATACGTTGTGCATTCGGATTCGAATACTTAATTTTGAACAAGTGTGAAAGCCGTATATTTCAGCAAGAGGGGACAATATACGTAGTCGTGGTAGAAGGGTAAGCGCTAGAGAGCTCCTTCTACCATGATTATTCGAATGTTCAAACCTATTCCCAAATTATTAATTAACGTGACTACATTATACCGTTTTTACTCGTTTCCAAGTATAATCCTTAACAGTGTATCTAGCAGTGTCTTTACGTCCAAGAATTCCAGTATGATCATCCACCTATAGGATGCCCATCCAGGCATAGATATGTATATACTAAATTTAACAATAGGAGCAGGTCAGGAGGTGCCAATGAGATTGATCATGATAAATGTGTTACCAGGACTCCGAGGTGCTTGAAGAAATCCTCACAATCTAGGCTAAATAATTCAAAGTCCAAAGGTGTAATAAGGTAGATCCCAAATGGTCCAAAATCCAGTAAAAATATGTATCTTGGAAAAAATAATTATTATATGCTTTCCCGATTTCTATTCTTTTTTCTGAATTGGGAAGATGCTGTTCCATAACCTACTTTTAAAATGCAATATATGTATTCAGTGAAAGAAAAAACACTGTTCCAGCCTCTGACCCAGTCGTCCTACGTGGAATCGAAGCAGAGCAGCGATCTCTCCTCGATATATCCTGCCATGCTCGCTGTCGTTGACTTGAAACCTCCCGAGGTGTCCTACTCTACTCAACAATCAAAGCAGAACAACCTAAAGTCGCGAAAAAAGAAGAAAGCTCACAAGACATCACAACGAACGTATAACGTCCCAGGAAACGCCCTGGATCGACCATTTGGCGGAGGCGGAGGAGGTCACAATAAGCTGGCCCGTGTATTCCCCACCTCGACAACAGAGTCTCCGCCCTATGAAGTAGTTGACGCTGAATCAGACGGCGCGGCCTCCGAAACAAGAGCGATTTGTAAACCGTGCTGTGTCCCGGGACCTCGTGGGCAACCTGGACGGAATGGAAAGAACGGGTTTCCAGGAGCGCCAGGCATGAACGGATCACCAGGATTACCGGGAAAACTTATGGATAAGCCATGCGAACGTAGGTCACCCTCACAGGGTTTGGATAACATTTATTAGTTAAGGTGGAATTTTCCAGAGCTCACCCCACGATTCTGCAAAGAATGCCCCCAAGGACCAGATGGTCCACCAGGTCCGCCAGGAGAAAATGGAGATCCTGGCTTGCCGGGTATCCCTGGAAATAGAGGAATGAAAGGTCTCCCTGGGATTCCTGGAGGGCGAGGTTTGCTCTTTCCCGACAGATATTTCACGTCAATACTTATTTAAATAAGGTAGTTTTCTTTCATGTGTTCGCGGTCCACCTGGATTTCCTGGATTACCTGGATTGGAAGGTGAGCCAGGACTTCTTCCTTCATTCGAAGAGCCGATTCCGGGAGATCCTGGACCACCTGGAGTGAGCGATTTTCGCCACTTTTTTTTCACTACCCCCTAAAAATAGTGGAACGTGATGCATTTCAGGGAATTTTTCATCATTTTGTCTTTTTCAGCCACCAGGACCACCAGGACCACCAGGCTACATTGGCAAACCTGCGACAGAAACTTATGATATTGTTGGGATGAAGGGTCCACCAGGTCCACCAGGTGAGATACCTTCGGCCTACACTTCCGCCGCATTTACAGCTATTAATTCTAGGCTTGAACTATAAATTCTAGGCACCCCAGGCGCTCCAGGACTTCCGGGTCCTGCCGGACTACCCGGCAGACAAGGACCGCCGGGTGGCACTGGAATATGTCCCACGTACTGTGCAGTCGATGGAGGCGTGTTCCATGATAGTATGCAGGTCGTCAGCGGTGGCAACTTTGGCTTTAGATACCGGTGAATGACGTCAACACATTACACTCGCCGGTTACAATTTTATTTCAAACGAATAAAAACACACGCGTGATTACTAAATAATTTCTACGAATAAAAAGGGAATAAGTATGAGGAGCACTGGAGGGGTGAAATTTGTGAATGAATGGAAGAAGAAATAAGAGAGAGTGGGAGTGGTAGAACATTAGAAACAGCTACGGCGAACCAAGGAACACAACATCATACTCGGAATGAAACAAGACGTAGTAGAAGTAGTTCACTTGGACGTCCCTTAACACTAAAAGTACTCGGCGCCGCGTCCTGCCCCAGCGTCACAGCAGCGGCTCTGCCGGCGAATGCTACGACCATAGAACCCCACACAGATTGTACTTGAAAGATGACACGAGGGAGGGTTTGATGGTCGGTCACATTTACCAATCAAGAACTGCGAATGGATGATGATGACGGTGGCTGAGTCAACCAATAGGAAGAATTGGACGGGCAGACGAACGGCGTTGAAGTTTGCCGAACGACTTATGGACAAGTGTCGAGCACGACGCTAGCGTCCACGTAGCATGGTGAAGGTATTCGGACGGGCATAGAACCCCGATGGACGAAGCCGTTTGTGCGTCGACGACGACCAGTCGCAACGACGGCGACAGCAGCAGTTACGCACTCGATGCGAAACGCCACGAGAATATTCTGAAAACAGAAATAATCAAAAAAAAACAATGTATACCAAAATATATGAGTATCAAGACATGCATATCATTGAAATCACACAACAAAAAATGGAAGAGACCTTTCGAACATTTCCGACTGCAGCAACTACGAAAGATATTTTCAGTGAAACTTCAACAGAGTAGTGGTTGTTTGATGCGTTAAAAACAAGTACAGTACCCATTTTCGTAGAGTTAGTTATATGAGAGGCATCATTTCTCTCCAAATCTTTTAGAACAGCAAAGGGTTTAGGGCAATTTATACTAGACGCATATGTTCCACGCGTGTGCGCCTATGAATATGCTTTTCCGTGCAATAGCAATTAGGATATTAATATATGAAAAAAAATTAACTCACCATTACACATATCCCAGTTTCCACGCGTGATGTCACACCCAAGCCGTCCATCCTTCGTACATCAGCGAGAGGAGGTTAGCATTAGTTGCCTGACTTATGAGCATATCCACCTGCAATAAAAGGGCAATTAAGAATCCGATCTTGAAAAAACTTAAAACCGTGACCTCAGATATTAAAACGAACTATTTCACCAATTATAACTGGATGACGATGACAAGTTCATGTAATGAAAAGCAAAAGTAAATTTTAAAGGTAAGCATCTGCTTCCCTCCTCACAATAAAAAAAGTTAAGTTTAAAAAAAATTGAGTTTTCTGGCATTAGCATTATCGAGGGCTTATTGCAACGGAAACAATAACAGTGGATCAGAGGGATGCTGGAGTAGCGGCGAAAGATGGGGACCTCAAACCTTATACGCAATAACTGATAACCGTAATAGAATTCTGTAGAATACCTGCTCGCTGGGAGTGATGACTTTCTGATGATCAGCTGCCTCGACTCTTCCTTCTAGTCTTGCACGGACTCTCCTCACAACATTACTTGCATGCGCATTTTGTTCCTGTTGTTGTTTGTGATGTGGGCGAGAATCTGTAATTATACACAAGTATACTTTATTTCCTCTTTCAAAGTATAATACCAGATGAGAAGTAATTCGAAATTGGAGTAGCTTACCCTCAAATCCAGGTGGCAACTCAGGTGTGTCACTTTTCGTCGAGTTTGGCGACAGTGCAGATGGCGTTTGAAGGCGAGCTGACTGCGCGTTCTCATTTAAAGACAAGAGACCAAGATAGATACTGTAATAGAAATCAATACAATCAGAAAATGAAGCAGTGGAAAAGAAGACGTACTCGCAAATGTTGTTCTGTACAACGGCGAAATGACGAAGACATGCGTTCAAATCCATCGATTCTGCATCCAACAGCTGGTGAGCCTTCACAAGCGGTTCAGAGAAACGCTCGCGGTATGTTCGGACGTAGGCCGCAAAACGTTCGTCGCACTGCAAATGTCCGAAGACAATGAATCTTTGGTAAAATAAAGTCAAGCTCCATTTGGAGAAAGACACGCGCTCGGGGAATTGTACATAATAATTTGGAGAGATTAACACGTTTACCCTGGGTACTCTGGGTAAAAGATGCATGCCACCCCAGTACATACGTTGACCAAACCCGTAAATCATTTTCAACGCCATAAACAAAAAAAAAACAGCAAAGTGAAGAACAAACTGCCATGAAACCCTCCATTAAATCTTACCGTAGCCAATGCTCTCAGCAGTGGACGGAAGTCTTTCATGATGTGGTGATGACGTGCTATTGATGCTTTTAGTCGACGTCCAGCCTCGACTCTTTCCTGGAATTTGAAAATTTCGTCGCGAAAAAATGAATTTCGAGAGAATTTTGCACACAAAAGAGAATTCATCTACAATTCCATTGCTTCCATCTCCCTTTCAATCCAAATCATTACCTGTCCCAAATGTTCCCGATTGTTCCATACACTTTTCTCTGGCGGCACATTCTCACGTTGTAGCACGTCAGTTACACTTGCTAGTGCTGACTGCAGTTCATTACTGAAATACGCACAACAAATGAATAAGTAATTGTATTGACTAGTCAAAACGATCGAAACATTTAGTCTCAGGCCTTTGCAATGCATTTCTGATATGCTATGTGCAAAAATGTGTAAAACGTACAAATTCTTCGTCCATAGCGAGGTGTTCTCTCGCACCCTCACTGAGAACATTTCACGTGCAACCGGTTTCGCTTCTACGGCTCTTGAATCGGTACCTGAAACACGGTTGAACTGCACAATGCATTAACGCTTACCAGAAAAAAAGAAGATAGGCAAAAACGAAGTATTTGAAAAAAAAATAAAGATTCGCCATCTTACCATAAACCGCTAGTGTAACAGCAACGCCAACAGCAGCAGACGAAGCGGTCAAATGGTCAGACACCGTCCAGTCAACAAGAGGATCGTATACAAATGCATCCAACACTGTTAGTAACACCTCTCTTCCTTCTCTTAGAGTTGACAGGACATGTGAACACGATTCACGGAAGACTCCCTGCAATTACAAGCTAGATAGTCTGTGCAGTTATAAAAACGCTTTGTGGAAAACTTACCTCTACTTGAGTTGGTCCCAAAGCGTGAAGGATGTTCTGCGTGAGACGGAACGGTACTGTTTCTGGTACTCTTAGATGACGACCCTAGATCAGGAGACGTTCAAAACTTTATAGTTTGCGAGCAAAAAAGAGCAGGGAATTCAAACAAGGCGCTTAAAGCTTAGATATGGGGAAAAGCAAAATCAAAAACATACGGAAAAAATGGAACAAAACGAAAGACAATCCTCACCTTGTCGAAACAGATGTTATAATCAATGTGCACGATGTCGCCACGATCCAGGTTCACAAGAACGTTATCCAAATGACGATCGCCTAGTCCAAGAATTGCTCCAATCATCGACATCACTGCAGTTGATCTTGCGTATCGACAAACCACCCGCCACCACGTGTCACAGCTTCCGGCTCGCATCCATAGCTCACTGAAAATGTTCCATTCAACAAAGGCGCTTGCTCCTAGAAAATTATCCTGGAATTTTTGACGCCGAATCGTAGGAAAAATGTATGGAAAAACAAATCATCGCTACGAACATTCTCGTGACTTTGCAATTAAATTTCCCATTTGTGCGGCTGTCTTAGCAAATTGCATGTCAAGTAAGAAGAAATTATGAAAGAAAATTCTCTCGGAGAAGATCAGCAAAACAAGTATGAATGACCAAATTGCAAGGAATTGCTTTGACAGAGCAACATTTGTAACATATAAATAAGGGGAATGCGAGAAGTACTCAAGACGGAAATATGTAGAGATAGGAAGCCAAACAATAAGAAATAAAATAAGAAATAATAAAATAAGAAATAAGCAACAACATACGCACCGGCTAATAAGATCTCTTGGTGTTTCCTTCACCAGTGAGTTGAACACTTCTCTTAGAAGGTTATGCGGCCATTTCGAGCGATCAGCAATCACAGCAGCTTCCACGTTCTGAAAAGTGGAGTGACTCAAAGATGCTTTTCGCAAGACTCAACAAAATTTATAGCCTTGTAACTACAACGGGAAAAGTAAGTGTGACACCAAGTCCCCATCACGATAACTTCTTCATATTTTGGAAAAAGTTTTTTTTCTCAAACTAAATATATCCAAAATAGTATCAAGAAGTTGAATTGCTGTGGTCATTGAATGAAGTAAACTAACAGCAGCTGTGATTGAAAATGAGAACAATATTAGGTGTAGGTAGCAATGTACTAATTTAAAGCAGAGGTTAAGATCTATAGTAATCGGACTCACATGCTCCGTAAAGACACCTCGCATCTTCTTCTGAAACAGGTCAGTCGGTCTATCTATATCCAGAGCTGCAGTAGTCGCTGGCATTCCACTCTTACGTTCCATGGAATGTTTGATTTGTGCCTACAAGGGTCAATATTCACAGTATGTTTGGAATAAATTCACTTCGGTCTCACCTGTCTAAGCTGCCACTTTCTGTAGATGTGGAACATTGGTGTTGCTCCGCCAACCCATTGAATTAGACCTGATCGCGTGCCAAGTGGTGTGACTGCATAGTGACGAGCAGAATATGGCGGCCAGCTTCTGTAAAGAGTTTCAATTATTTTTAATGCCAAAACTAACTTTAGAGTTAAAAAATGAAAACAAGTACCTGTTGGAGGAGCTGTCAGCAAGCATAAGATTGCAAATATGTAGTAGCTGCATTATTCGCTCATCAAGATGGAGATCCTCTTGACCTTTGAACAGGAACATGTGCCTGTAATATGTCCAGGATCAAGGAATCCCCCAAATGGTGTATAAAAAGTTGCTCAAGTAACGTACTCCTTTCCTTCACTACCAATGAACGCGATCTTCTTCGGCCTCGTCTTAGTTGGAAGCACCAATGCGTTCTTCAGGACACGATCTATGGTGACCACCTCACTGAACTCAATGTTCTCCTGTCCAGGAATGGGGATGCTGCTCTTCGAAAGCTTAAAATCGAAGAAATAATGCATAGAACATCAACGAACATCTAACAATACAACAACGTCACTTTACCTCGCTCAATATTGGAGAGATCTCTGGCATCTGCAGCGCATGTCCTCCACGACGAGAATTCTTCTGCAGCAGAATCCCCAGCATCTATAAGAAAAAGCATCAGATACTGTACAGCATTGTCTAAACTAATGCTGCAGTGTAAGTCCCACATGTTTAAACGGAGCCCACGACTTTTCCGCGCTCTTCCTGTTCGCTCGCGACTGCTCAAACATCGACTGCAGTTTCTCCCCATAAACTTGCACAAAAAGTCGTTCATTCTGTGTCGTTGGTTCCCGGAGACAAGTGCGCTCGTAGAGATCGTCCAATATCCGATACACCTACACAAGAAAGGTCATTCAAGTACAAGTACAACAGGGAAAAAACGGAGAGCAGATTACAAAAACCTACAGATGATGTGATTAGTCGTGACTTCTCGGCAATGATTTCTAGACGCGTCTTGTCATCCAAATGTGCTGCATTAACTGTCTTTTCACTTTCCGCACGGATTTGTTCCAACCGCTTCTCCATCTCATGGTCCAAGTTAGCAAGGACAAACGTCCATCTAGATGAATTATCATAAAAGCACGGTAAAGAAATCCCCAGGATAAAAAATATGTGGATGCTTGTCAAGAGGTATCTTTTTCCAGCGTTATAATGGCACCTGCAACTTGAAGCATCCATTCTCACCTCTCTTCATTCAGCAAGTTGATTCTTTGCAGTTCATTCACAAACTCTCGTACATCCTTCACAAGTTCAGGGTAATGCGCTTCGAGGACAGTCACCAAAACACGACATCCTTCAAACATCAAACAGCGTTCCTGAAGAGTATCAAACGTATGCATTCAAGAAGTTTAAACAAAAAAAATGGCACCAATCAAAAAGAAACAACATAAGAAATTTCGAAAATGACCTTGTTGCTGCTCTCGTCTTCTTCCCTCTCAGAAGCATCAATGACATCATCGTCATTTGCCACCAACATGCTGGACGACGCTCCAGCCACTGCTTGAAATACTACGGCGTGTGGAGCAGAGCAGCCTGAACTGTCAGATTTATATAGGAGGAATTCTTCTTGTTCAATATTATAGGGCGTAAGGCATATTTTTGAAAAATGCTAGGAATTCGGTCATTAAAGTAACGAGAACCTCAATTTCACATATTTCCAGCAATGCTTATTGTTCGAAAAAAATTCGGGATGGGCACTTTCCATGATAAAATGGAAGATGAGAACTTTCAATATATCAAATACATCTTAGGATTCCAATGCTCTAAGTCTAGAACGCCGAACCGTTACCCATAATCACGATTAGCAAACAATATTTGCTGACAGCTCCACATCAAGAACTCGAAAGCCTACTTCAAATGTGGAGAAATGATCAAAATTAGACTGACTGAAAGAAATGAGACTCACATAGTCTTGATAGCAACGCAAGCAACAATTCACGAACTTCCTTCATTGGATGGGATAGGCGTGCAAACAGTTGAGGCAAGATATCTACAAAAAAAGGATAACCACTAGGCATATGGACGGAAGCAACCAAACGAGTACCTTTCCACAAGTGCTCATTAGTAACTCGCAGTCCTTGATCAATGACGTCATGAAGGAAATCTGCATGCTTAGCGAGTAGTCCAAGTATTCGTAGAGTTGCAGATACACTTCCAATTGTTCCCTAAACAGATCAAATTGAAGAACACTAATTTGAAGAAAAGTAGGGGTAAACTACGCAAATAAATGCATCTGCCTGGACAACAAAAAAAAAATAGCCTAATGAAAAACGTTGCAGGAAAATCAGAAAGAAAAAATAGTATGGTTTATAAAGGAACTTGTGGAATTTAGGGTGACATAATGATTTTATCTAGCGGATGAATGGTTATAAGAACGTCCAGATTTTGTTGCATTTGTGGTCAGGAGACGACACAACAGAATTCGTATACCTACGCCGAATTGTGTAAGTTCGATTACCCTCAAATTTCCGATTATTATTGGTTTCTGCCAAGGTGTTCTGGCAAGGAACGCCAGTAATGAAGAAAAAAGATATCGAAACGTGAAACATTTTTAACACTACCTTATGACCAGTCGTAGTCTTCCCTCCGAGTTGAGCAATGTAGGCGAAGTAGGAGGACACTGCAAGATTGTAGAACACCGACCTCCGCTGCCGAATCTGTGCCCAGAGGTTTGAGAAATGACTGTCGCTCGTCAATAGGCTGAAATAATAGAAGTAAACGAATCTTGAACGAAACAACAATAAAAAATCAAAAGCTCAGCTCCAGAACAATCACAGCTTTATAATCAGAAACTATACCTTTCAGCTGTCAAAGAATCATTCGGCAAAGCGGCAACCACATTTTCTCTTAGCTGCGCCACAGAATTAGCCGAATTCAGGGCTTTCCATAGCCCATCCAGGGTCGATTGAGGGACAGCTTCTCCGAGAAGCATCTGCGAAAATGTGTCTAACATGAAGGAGAACAAGAGTAAATAAAAGCGTTCACTATATTATTACGTACTCGATAGTTCTTATCGAACAGTGGCTTGTCCTTTTCGTTTGCAGCAGTCTCAGCCGAATAAAACGCCCAGTCACCCAGCCGACGATGCGCTTTTCCAAGAGTTGGTGACAGCTCAGTGGCGACCGCCAGCAGACTTCCCACCATGTCACAGCCCATCATTTCACGGCCAGCTGAGTCCAGACGCATCTAAACACTCGCAGTTCAGGTTCCGAAAATTAACCGCCGAAAATTTTCACTGATTCTTTGAAGAAAAAAACCTAGCTGGGAAAAACTTGAGTAGTCAAGCGCGAAAAGCGCGTGGATCATTTCCAATGCTCAGAAAAGGTACTGAATGAAAACCAACCCAAAGCCTCGATTGTCTGCATTCTGGAGGAATTGCAGTGACAAGTTGTGGAGTGTCTACAAGCCAATTCGCTAAACGAAGACAGGTGCGAGACATTTCTTCTCCCAGCGCAGCTGATGAGGACGGCGACAGAACTCCTGCATTCGGAGGAGGTACACCAAATGGTACTAAAGGCTGATCTTCAATGAACAGAGAGAAAAAGGGGTATTTAATCTCTGCTACGTTCCTTTTTGGGAAGAAAAGTTGAGAAAAACTAGACACTTATGTTGAAAAGCCACACCTGCCATGGGATTGAATCCATTTACAAAACCATTCATTCCTTCGAAAGGAGGTGGAACTTCCTAAAATAGTAAATGTAATACATATGTAACTTTGTCGAAATCATTTTCGCAATTACATACACTAATAACATACCATATTCACCATTGCCTGGAGTTGATATGAATGACAGAACATTTCGTAACCGCCTTGTAGAGTTGCAAAAACGGTAACGAAACTTCTCGCACGTTGTTCGGGTGAAGCGATCTCCCACATCTAAAAATCAAACTCCAAGTCAATGATCCCTGTTACTACATAAGTAGAACTAGTACACTCGATTTACCCAATTGTATGATTCATTGAAGACCTAAAAAATCAATTCACCACTAGAAAACAAAAAAAAATCACCATTTTAGTTCCTTGCACGGCTACTCTGAGGCTGTTTAACACTGGACTGTTGTTAATAAGAATAGGACTGCTGCTCGCTTTATGCAAATGCACACCGGCTACCATAGGGTTCCCTGTTTTACGAGCTAGCTTCGCCAAGGGAAGGTGGAGCTGTGCTGGATTCGAGCCTGGAATTAAAACCAATAAAACATCAAATCATCAGTGAAACTTTTAATAGTACGACTGCAGAATTACATATGAAGAACCCCTTCTAAAACTTACAACCCAGACGCTCCGCCCACAGTGTTAATTGTCTACCAAGGCGAAGACGTTCGCCAGCATCGCCGATTTCTCCATCATCCGTAAGGAAAGAAGCTGCGAGATCAGACAAGACTGCCTGAAATACTACCACGGTAACGAAATGGAAAGCATAACGGCTGACAAAAGCAGACATTTTGAGCGGATTCTTCTACGTTGCCAATTCAAATCAAGAAACAAAACAGGTGATGTCATTAGATTTTCTAGGTACAATCCATTTCACAATATCTACGGAAGGGAGAACAAAGAAAAGGAATGATCATGTAGCCCAGCCGGTATGTGAATAAAACTGCACAATGATACCGTAGTGCAAATTTAGCGACCAACGCAGTGAAAAAAATCCAAAAAGAAAGTGTAAAATTTCAATGTATTCTGCTATAAAATGCGTACAACTTCTCTAACAACTTGTAAACAACTTACAGCATTCAGCTCTGCATCCAGCTGCCCTTTCCTGCTCATCTTGCGGAGAACAGATCCTGCGATGTGGTTCAACGCTGCCAACCTTCCATGAAGCCGTTGTCCTCCATCGGTCACCACTACCAAGCGAGCCATACTTGCGATATTTTCTCTCATACTTACAACTTCTGGCCTAAATAGCAATCGAGATTGCCAGTTGCATATAACACAAAAAGTCAACAGCGCGTACCTTCTCAGTGTCTGAAGCAGCTTCGTCTCCAAACGGTGGGCAGTATCCACTAGGTTCCATGTAATTCCTGATGATATCTCGGCCGGTTCTATCTTCCCATACATGGATAGCTGCTTGAGCCTGTAGAAATAAAAACCACCTCCAGAATCACTAATTAAAGTCCCCAAGCATCACAGAACAATTATTCACCGAGTGAAGGAATCCGCATCAATCCCGGAAGGCACCTGCCCGTCCAACTTTTCCGCTTCGTTCCATAGAGAAAATTCAGTTGGACAGCTCATGGCATCCAAGAAGAGTGGGTGGCGCAGGCGAGAAAGTACGTCAACACGCTGAAAACGCTTCAGTTCACTGTAAAAATTTCAATAACCAAAACAAGAAACGTACTATATCCTTCAGCATTCCACGAAATGTTTCCGACAATGTGTCATCCTCAATGCAATTACGGAGGAGTACTAATGAGCGCTCATATCTGAAGAATAATCTTGACACTCATCTTCAAAACAATCAGGTAAAAAGTGTGGTAAAAACAAAAGAAAAATAAGAAAAAAAAAGAAAAAAATGGAGTGAAAACGTAGCGAAAGACGAACCTAGCTGCGGCGATTTCAGTAATAGCTGCCAGGAAAGGCATGTCAGCGTGGTATACTCGACGAACCCAGATGGACAAACCATGGACTGCTTGCTCAACACCAAGCTCTGCCATTGCACGCGCCATCCAACAGAGGATTGCCATAGTTTGACTGGACGGTGGAGGAGGTGCCTCACCTGAATGGCAAACCATTGTAGCTAAGAAGATGACATATAATTCCAAAAGTGCGTTAACCTTCTGCGAGTCCACTCTCAGCTTTCAACTGCTTCTTTTCAAGGTCAACCAGAGCCGATGTGCCAAAGCGAATAACCTGTAACAGGAAAGTTGCATGAATGGTTAGCAAATTGAGAACATCCACTCACTACGGTCATTCGCATTTTTGTGAACTTTATGGAAACCTGAGGCCAAATCCCGGCCTTGCCGCGGCTAGCCACCTTTGGCCAGCCAGAAGTCGGAAGAAAATCCTGATTTCGGCAGGAAAACGGCAATAACATGTAAAATGAGACTGATAGCCGTGTTCAACACCTCAAATAACTGCCTATGCGCAATTTTAGAGTTCTGTGAGATACCACACCTACTGTATACTTTTCGTAATCCCAGAATGAGGTTATTACATAAAATGAATATTATTTCAGTGCACAGGATCTGAAGTAACTCCTATATCCAAAGTTACAGCCAATTTTTTTCTGGAGATTTTCGCCATATTTGGCCGCCTTTCAAATGGTGCCGCTTTCGTGGCTATTGAAGGATTGCTATATGGCGCCGGAATTATATTTTTTCACCACCCATCATAATTTCCCCAGAACGAGAGTGTCCTACAAATGAATACGATATCTGTGTTCAATAGATCGAATAACCCCTATTTGCGACTTGAGGGAATTCTGTGAGACACCGCATCTATAGTATAACTATAATATAGTATGTGGCCAAACTTGGCTGGCCAAAGGTGGCTGGATGTGGTCACGCCGGAATTCGGCCTCTGGTACACTTTCGTTCACATAGGTGCAGATACGAGTGGAAAATGAGCAACAAAGAATAATAGGTTGGACAAGATTGCAGGAAGAGCAATGTACAGAAGTATCCGAACCTAACAGTAACTGTACTAATGAGAAGAAATAACGTTTATCCCTTACTTGTGCATAATATCCATTGTGATAGGCAACGATCATTGCGAATGGGTAAGTTCTTGAGAGCCATTCTTGACAACTAGCAAAGTTGGTTGTGAAAAATTGGCGGGACAACTGAAAAAAGTCCAGAAATTTGAGAAAAGCTAAGAAAAATTACTAGAAGAGGAAATACTTGACATTTGCAGTCAAGAACTTAC
>JBAJFG010000577.1:0-69104 GCA_037903475.1 Ancylostoma caninum
ACGGGAAGCCGTGACGATTCCCTCTACGTTCAGTAGTGCGATCAATGGGACTCTGTAATCGAGGAGGTCCTTCCGATACTTCTTTAGACTTTTCTCCCTTCTGCTGCCTCCAAAAGCTTCTTTCGCGTGTGGTTTTTAAGATCCTCCTGAAGTGCTCTTCTGCAGTTGGTATTGGCTAGAAACTGCTCGATATGTGAGTAGATTATTACCTCTTGTTAATGTATTCATTGAATTGGAATACTAATTCGCAGTCATTTTTAACGCAATCTTAAAATGTATTTTTTCAAATAAATGCAAAACATCAAAATACTTGGGACTTAAAAATTTTCATACCATTAAAACTTTTGTTAAACACATTTTCATTTTTTTAAACACATTTCCATTAACACAGTATCTACAGATAGTTTTGAACATTTATTACATTCTTGGTACTGTAGCAATACCCGCAAAATTTACAACTTCCCATTGACAGCTAATATGACGCACACTAGCATTTTCATTGTATTCCAACCATAATTACTGGAACATTACCTAAAATGAACTTAACTAAATTTGACTGTATAATACAACTAAAAAATTAGATTAACCCTCGAAACTTTTTTCTAAGAAATACACTATCAACATATCCTAAATTTAACCATTATCTTAGCCAATGCACACAAGTATTCAATGACACATTTATGGCTGTTCCATCCTGTTTTGGTCCTCCTGGTTAGTTTTACCTTCACTTTAATATACCTACTATTAGGCTGTCCCACACAGTAAATGGCCGTAACCTAGCATTAAATATTTCGAAGTTTATAAATCCAGCATTTTAGAAGCTAGATAAACAAACTTAAAGTATTGTAAAGAGCAAGACCCGCTCTATCTGTGCCCTGAAAAGACTTCCTCAATCATCTCTTTTTGTACTTTCCCCGGCCTCCATTGCACGATGAGGCAAAACATGGTCTCTGTGCTCTCCCAATTTTTAGACTAATTTTCTGCCCGAATAGAACGAAAGCCGGATTTGGTGTTAGCTATGCATTTGACCAGGTAGTCGCGTTACAAGGACACAAGAGCTGTGACTTGAAAAACAATTCCAGAACGATACGAGCTTTCAACTTTGACCAGGTGATGGTCACGAAAATTCTCAGATACAAAAGCATAGTTCTGGAGGCAGGGCGAGAATTCTGAAGCAGTCCATAAAAATGTTAGCGGCTAGCGCAACTAAATCATTAGTCCCTTTGCCTTCTTGGCAATGAAACTTTGCAAAAAAATGGGCAAAGTGGATTTTGGAACAAAAGCATTGCCGGTCAGTGCTTAACTTGCGACACCACTTAATTTGATCTTTCTAATAAACACTGTTGCGAAATGTTCCGGAAAAGTAGGCTTCTTTTAACGATGAGTGGACATTGCTTAATAAAATGGAGTTTAGTTTTGTTCGTATCGCTGAGAGGGATCTGGATATAATCAACAAACCTCGACATCTCAGGAAAAGGTAACTTTTTCGTGATAGATGAAGTACTGGTCGAGGTGTCCGATCAGGCCAAGAGTAGAATTTACTAAATGCCTCGCCTGTTACAATTTCAACCCCTGCCTCAGGATTCGGTAGAATATGCGTCAGTTTTGATAATCCGAAGAAGTGCATGTCCTCTGGCGAGGGAGACAAATCCACACAGGTTCACATCTTACCAAGAAAAATTTCACTGAGTGAAGCATTGGACCTGTCCTTGCAATGTTGTGTTGGCCAGACTTTTGCCTAATAGAATATCTTCTTGAACATGCGGTGAACAAACTCTTCGTCTTGAAAATTAATGTGGATCAGTGTATACTGAAAATTGACCTTTCGCATTTCGTTGACTCCAGCGATTTCATCTTTTCTCTTTCCATAGATTTCACAGCATATCGAAAATCTGCTAGAAATGCTGACCAAAATACTTTTTACCTCTCTGAATTTTCTTTGGAGAACCTCAAAACTGGAGAACGCAGAGGGATTTACGGAGTGGCCCAAAATTAGTGTAACAAGAAAAAGGGCACAGAAAAAAAAGAAATATAATACTATTTGGAGCAATTCATGGTTCTCTCTCCTTGGAGGGATCACAGCCGATTTGCTGCGAGGATACGTGGCGCGACCCCGCTACGTGGCGGATAGGGGAGGACCAAAAGCAGCCATGCACTTGCCCTGCGACGTGGTTCGAACCAGGGGAAGGAATCCTTAGTTTTGCAGCGTTGGACTCGATTCGTGCGGCCGACGTATGAGCATGCACTTATGCATGTGGGTGTGTGCAAGTGCTAATTTGTAGGCTGTACCCTGCACATTGGGTCCTACCAAAAGCCCGCATTCTAATTCTAACGACTGAGAGGCGCATGAGAGGCGATTAGGGGCCGCCTCTAACAAATAAGTCCCTTGCCCACTCCATGGGTGGAAAATCCTTCCCTTCTCCGATTCCGGCGTCAGACTACGCGACAAGTCGGCCGAGGAACACCACGTCGCATCAGAAGAAAATCATGGATTGTGTTCTTAAAGGAATTATGGAAAAAGCTAGGGCGTACCCCTGAGGCGACGCGCTTCAGCAATGTAGTGCGGGTGTTGCGAAAAATAGACAAGGACTACTGGCCCTCAAAGGCCACTCAAGCAAGCGGAAGAATCTCACAATCCGTCTAGCATTGATAGATGTCGGGACGTTAACAGGGAGAAGCCGTGAACATGCTGAGACGTTGAAGAAGCGCAGAGCCGACACCGCTCGCGTACAGGAAACGAAGTGGAAAGGGGCGCGATATTGGCGATGGTTATAAGCTCATATATTATGGCACAACATCTGGGCAAAATAGAGTTGGAATGATCGTCGGCGATGCCTACCCAGATTTCATCACCGGCGTTCAATGCATTTCCGACCGCCTCATGTCTATCAAGATCACCGGAGGAGGCGACGTACTACGAGTAGTGTGTGCGCAGGCGCCATAGTGCGGATGTACCGACGATGTGAAGAAATGTTTCTACCGCGATCTCGAAGCGCTCACGCAGGAGTTCTTGGGAAAATCAAAGTCTGATAATCGGCGGTGATTTCAATGAACATATCGGGTCTGTAGATATTGCTATGAGAGGTGGCATGGCGGTAGAGCTATGGCACACAAATGAAGAAGAGAAAATGCTTCTCAATTATGCTGAAGCTGCGGATTTGGCCGTGGTGAACACCTTCTTCAAGAAGAAAGATGAAGACCTCATTACATTCCGCAGTGGAGGGGTTGCGACGCAAATTGACTACATGCTACTGCGACGCAAGGAGCTGGAGAATATCATTGATGGTAAGGTGACACCCTCGGATAGAACAGCGCCATAACATCGTCTCCTTGTCATGGACATGCGCCTTCAACATCGGCGCCCTGTGCGACCAGTGGTTTCGCTGCAGCGAATCAAATGGTGGAAAATGACGGAGCGCGAGGCAGAATTGCAAGCTGTGATCAAGGCTGCAGTAAGTGCTGCAAATTCCGGAGACGCCAACACGAAATGGTCGCGGATGGAGCAAGCAATCACCGAAGAAGCACGTAATCTTCTCGGGATCACTAAACTAGGGAGACCGTTCATGGGCAAGCAGATGTGGTGGTGGTCAGAGGAGGTCCGAGGCATTTTTAAGAGGAAGAAGGACGCTCACAAGAAGTGGCTAGGGATGAGATAGGACGAGAACATGCGGGAACAGAGAGAAGCAAAGTCCGCGGCGAAGATAGCCGTCTCGGCTACAGAGGCATCATATTATAACGATATGTATCACGAATTGGACACCATTGATGGGAAGAGGAAGAAGATCTACCGTACTGCGAAAGCGAGGCAACATGCAACTGGAGTCTTGGGACACGTTATGCAAACCAGAGACAAAAACGGTCGTTTGCTCCATCGCCATCCGGACATTCTTAATCTTGGCGCGAACACTACGACACTATGTGGAACGAAGAATTTCCACATCCGCTAATACCATCGGCAATACCGGTGTTGGGACCAGTGCTATGGGCCAGGAAGAGGAATTTGCAATTACACTGGCAAAGATGACGAGTGGAAGATCGCCCGGGCCAGACTATTTGCCATCCGAGATCTGGAAAATAGCTGGAGGTGAAGGAACACGATGGCTCATTTGATTCCCCAATGAATATATAGCCGAGGGAAAGCTGCCCAGATCGTGGACGATGAGCACAACAGTACCTATTTGGAAGGGAAAACGAGACGTAACAGATTACGACTTAGCGACCAATTAGGCTGCTCTGCCATACAATGAAGGTCCTCGAAAGAGCTCTGGGCAGTGGACTTCGAGAGATTGTTGAAGTAACGCGAAATCAGTGTGGGTTCGTCAAAACTCTGGCACAACCGACGCGATCCATGCTGTACGGCTGCTAACTGAGAAGCATCGAGAGAAGAAGAAGACTGCGCATCTAGCCTTTCTTGAATTGAGAAGGCCTTTGATAGGATACCTCGCGAACTGATTTGGCTGTCACCACGCGCTCCTGGGGTCCCTGAATAGTACGTAGATGCAGCTTCTCTACAGGAATGTCACCAGTTCAGTCAGAAGCGCTACAGGAACAACAGCACAGTTTGGAGCATGTCCGCGTGGAAGGCCATTAGGGTTCTGCACTTTCAGCGCTTCTTTCCATTCTCTGCATATCGAGTGATCTCCAGTCAGGGCCACCATGGACGCTTCCTTACGCAGGCAATGTCCTAATTGCTGCAAGCACCAGGGAGGAACTCCAGAAAGAGGCACAGGCTTGGAAAGACTGGCTCGAACAATATGGGATGGAACTTAACATAGAGAAAACAGAGTACCTGGAGTGTGGAGAACAAACGCCCGGTACGATTTCCATCGATGGTGAGGAACTTCCGAAATTCTCGTGTTTAACTACCTCGGACCCCGTATCTCAGCCGACGGTAACATGTTGACGGAAGCTGAATGTAGAGCGAACGCTGCGTGGAGCAAGTGGAAGCAGGTAACTGGTGTAATGTGGATAGGAAGGTCCCGTTGAAGCTGAAGTCAAAAATTTATCGCAAAGTAGTCCGACCTGTTGCGCTTTATGGATCGAATGCTGGGCCGACCACCTTGAGGCACCAGCTGACCCTCCACACAATGGAAATGAGAATGCTTCGCTGGGCTCACGGGATTACGCATCTTGACAGGGGGCGAGACGAAGACTACGCTCACTTTTTGGAGTAGCACCCATTACGGCAAAGATGCGAGAGGCTCGGCTACGTTGGTACGGTCACATACTGAGAAGTGACGACAAATCAGCAATGAACATCACCATGGAAAGACGTAAACCGAGAGGAAGACCAAGGATTCGGTGGCTAGACAGGATTGAAGATGATATGCGGTTCCGCAAGCTTAGGGTGGATCATGTGTACGACCGAAGGAAATGGCGCAATCGCACGAGAAACGCCGACCACAGACTTTGAAATACAGGCCAGGGAGAAGAAGAAGAATACTATTCGGAGCAATTTCTCAAGATTTATATTTATTGCCTCACAATGAACAAAAATCCATACTTCAGTGCGTAATACCCTCCATAAGCTTAGACACACGCCGTGAAATGCTAAGCGAAGCCGAAGGTGGTGAAAGTGATCCAGTTCATCCCATATTTTCAGTGCATTTCCAACTAATCCAAATCCTAGCAAGGTGTTGAGTGGGTCTATGTCTCGTGTGCTGCCGAAACCTACTAACTGATTGAGGTTTGGTCTGCTGGGTTTCACTCAAAAAGAAAAAGCCAACAGGTCCTAAAATCTATTCTTGCCCAAATCAAGCGTGAAGGAACGAAACGGTAAAAGGATTTGCCCTCTTAGTTTTTCCTATTGTGCACCGCAGCAGCGTCCTGTTAGAACGTCCGTTAATGACTTCCTAACTGGTTTTGACTGCAATAGAAAACAGGTTTTTATAGTGGCAGAACGCGTACTGTTACCAGGGCCAAACTGTGCACATCAGTAAACACCTGCACTAAAATGGTTTCAGGTAACGCTAAATGCTCGAGAGGAGGCGCTCAGGAATACAGCTATTAAGATGAAAAAGATAGCGTGTATTAATAATTGGTCAACCTGATATAGAGGATACCCCCACATTTCCCAATTCCGGCCTTTCCGTAAGACCCAGTTTTTTTTTGCCTTCAGTACCACTGTAATCAGCACCCTAATAACCCTGCTATACTACTTTTTGGGCTCACAATAGCAACCATGGTCTTCTTAAACTTTATTTTTCATATTTAACCTAGCTGTCTTTCGTCACATTCTAACAGGTTCATTAGCAGCGAATTATGATTAGAAACTTTTAATGAACTGTGAACTTCCATGGACCACACTACTTTAATACTTTCTACCCATCCTGCTCCCCATAGAGATTCTGGGGGCATCCGCGTCGATATAGCGCTGGCCTGCCTTCCTCAAAATTTCAGCTGTTCACTGAAAGCGGTCGCTTGCTGTAACCTTACTGACAACAATGTCCTTTAGTTCTGCTTTGGAAGCCATAGTTACCACTGGTAGCAAGCGGATTCAAATCCTATTATCTTCAGCTTTCACGTCTGAATCTCATCATTCGCCTTATCCATGCGGCGACAGCCGGCAAACGCAAAGAATTATGTAAGGTATTTTGTCATCGGATCGGTTTTCTTCAAAAATTCTCTCCCAGACTTCACTTAAAAGGTTTATTTGCTGCCATTAACACAAAAATCGCACTGGTTTTCAACCTTAGCCTGGTTTTAGAAGGGATCTAGTAAGATCACAGTAAGAAAGAAAAAAATTGTCAATTTTGGCATGAAAAACGCAATCTAATGAGGTACTGTCAAAATTTTCCGCTCCAAAAGTTCCGGTTTCGATTGACTAAGAGATTCTTGAATGTGATAAACATGGAAATCGTACCCACTTTTTACCGTAGTCTACCTGCGTTAACTGGAGTGCGGCCAACGCCACTCCGAGACACTCTCGGAACCTTCGCGGAGGCTGTCTGATTTTCTGGACTTGAGCGGAGTCTGATTTATAGTATGTTTTGCCAGCGATGATAGTTGAGTATTCGTGCACCGTGTCTGTTTTTCTCTGCACCCTCTCCAATCTCTGCGCACTTTCCCGCCCTCTTCTTATTTGCGGCGTTTCCCCAACTATCTTTCCCCTTGAAACACACTTTACCATTGGAGCCCGATTTTCGGAACTCCCGCGGAAGTATGACGCCATCAATAGATTTTTGCAGAAGTTTCGCAGAAGTTCGGAATGGAGGCACAGAGAAAAAAGTAGTCTCGGAACTTCCTTTCGGAAGTTCCGGGGAACTTGATTTACTATCGAAGACGCACGACGCTCACAACTTTCGGGACTTCTAAGAAATAGAACTGGACACATCCGGTAGCCAAGATGAGAGAGGAAGTGAACACATCCCAGGGTATGCTGGTTGTGTTCACTAACGTTCACGGATGACTCCATCAGCCCTCCGGACTCTTCCGTGTATCTACTACCATAAGTCCGCTGTTATGGTTCCCGATGTGTTCACTAATGTTCGACGAAGCCACGCCTTTTTCAACTTCACGATGTGGCGTCCAGGTGCCTTAGTGGAGTGATCCGTGACAGAAGGTAGACGCAACTAGCATACCCCCAAATCAGTGGCGGACGCAGGGGGGGGGCGCGCCCCCCCCGAGAATGGGTCGCCAAATTTTCGAAATTACTTTACAATACAAATAAAAATCTTGTGTTAGTTTATTTTTAATTGTTTATTTTTATTATTATTTTTAATATATTTTTTATTTATTGTTTATTATTATAATTAATATTATTATTAATTTTATTTTCCGTCTGGGTCCCCAAAACGGCGGAGACCCCACTTTTCTTCCCACGCCCCCCCTCCCGCCCACTTTCTGCGTCCGCCACTGCCCCAAATATGTACATTTTGTGAGCCGGATGTGTCACACCGAAGTTTGTGAGTTACGCGGAGTTCATGACGTCGTTTGGAGGCTCCGCGTAACTTCCGAAAAGATAACACGACAACAATTTTTCCGGAACTTCCGTGAAGCTTCGATACAAATCGAATGTACAAGGTACTAAATATCGAATAGCATATTTTCAGCAGTAATATGTTCTTGTTTGGCTTCAGCTAGCCATATAAGAGGTCGCAGTAAAAAATGAAATTTTTCGGTTGTTTTCCTTCGATATCCACTTTAGAATATCCTAATAATGACATCCACAATGTCGAATTTTGGGTAAAGCTCGTGTCAGACTAGTGGGATTATTTCCATAAAAACCAGTGTGATTATTCCCTTAATTACGAAAATTTGATGGATTTTGACCAAAATGAAATGTTTTCATGCTATTGCAGTTGAAACCTGACACATTCAGGGGGCAACCCTCGAGTCGCACCTTGAAGACGGAAGCATTTCTGGAGGCATTTGTGCCACGTGGTGGAAGCAGTTTTGCTGGGGCTCGTGACCTTACTCCTTGGTCTCGAGGCGCTCCATGTCGGTCGGTTTTACCTTATCAGTCGACTTTTGGATTCTATGATGAACGAATTATATATGTGTCACTCGTTCGACTTCGGAAGTTCGAAAGTTTGCTTGGGCTGTCATTATTCTGATTTTTCTGCCTATACTAGCATTTTATTTCATTCTCCTATATTAATTCCACCGTAGCCTACAAGAACGGGGCTAAGATAGAAAACTACTAACTAAACTCCCTTTGTAATTGACCCGTTTCGTCAACATAACTAGCACTGAGCAGTTGTGTGCGCCGATCAGTGAAGAGAAGAGCGATCTGATTAACTAGTCATCATCGTTTTAGTTTGAAATCGCTTCGCCGCGTCGAGTTACTCACGGCTGTACGGCTCCGTTCTAGCTGAACTCATGAGAATCTATCGATTTCGATTTCAATACTTCAAAATAACTCTTGTGCCTGCCGCACATGATGGTTATAGGTACACTCATCAGTGGCACGGTAACGAATTTCGCAATACCTAACTTGCTGTACTGTTATGTAACGACATGTAATGAGGTGACATTAGTGCTGATTCATACGAACTGGAAACACAACTTGCGATTCTCTAAATAAACTCCCGAGTATAAAAACTCGAGGAAGGCATTGCGCAAGTGGTTAAAAGAAGCTACTTTTCAACCCTCTTCGTGACGCTCTAACTTAGGCGCTAAGTCCCCTCGCTTCTTAGAGTTCACTTCGCCAGCGCTCGGAAGCAGTGGCGCGAGCAGAGCTCTTCTTTCGCAGTGCGCTGTGAGCTGGCTCGCCGCCAGCGGCCGACGACGCAGCCGTTTCGCCGCGCGACGCGGCCGTCCTCGCTGCCCGTGCTATTTCGCGCCTCGAGGCTATACCCCTGTCTCTGACTCGGCAGCGGATTTTAGGCCAGCGTTTCGCTCCCTCCCTTGTTCTCAGTGACTCCTTCGTCTGGCTTGAGTATCACCCTGATCCATCTCTTCATTATCTTAATTCTGAGAGGAAAGCTTATTCGAAATGCAGTGCCATTCCTGCGTTTGTTTGTTCTCGCTAGAGGCAGCTATTTGAACTCTTTGCAAACCGGCGAAGCGTTGAGTCATAATGCATGATTGTCAGATGGGAAAGAAAGCCCTTCAGAGTGATGTCATTGTACAGAATCGTAGGAGGCGTCTTGTCATCAGATCGGTTTTGCTTAGAAGTTTTCGCCCAGACCTTACTTAGTTGATGCCCACAGTAATCACAATAAACACTATTTTTGTAGCCTCATTTTTGCAAGGATACGGGGTTAATAATAGGATAGAAGAATGAAGTAAAATGCTGCTAGCAGCAGGGAAATCAGAGTGGTGATAGTGGCGTTAGGCGTTGGTGAAAAATTCCCGGGATGTTTGGGTAGAAAAAGCCGGATAGTACTAATCAGATTTCCATTTCTTTGCCAAAACTGATGTTTCCTCTTTTCTTTTTCGTGCTCTAGTCTTACCCCATTCCTCCAAAAATGGGCTAAGGTAGAAAACTAGTGCTGTGTTCGTGATTAGCGCATCAAATAACCCCCTCAAGTAGAGTCTAAGCGAAAATTTCTAAAGAAAACCAGTCCGATAACAAGACACCTTTTATAATTCTATTGTCATTGTTCCCAGCATTTGTATTCTCACTTCATCTTTACCTATTTTCTTTCAACCCTTAGTTTCGTAACAATTTCTGTATAGATTAGACATCAAGAAGGATTAATCAGCAATTACACTTCTTTAAACAGAACTCCCCTAAACGTGTTTGTGTACTTCTTCCAACTATAAGGCATGTCATACAAGTTGGAGAACATCCAAATTTGTCGTGCTTTGAAGTCCTGAGGGAGTTGTTTTGTTTGAAAGTCGGGTAAAGCCCGTGTGTTTCTCCGTCAATGCCTGTGTGCAGTGTTTGCGGACCGACATGTTCACTTTCGTAAACGTTCGGCTTTGGAAAGTGCAGAAGAATGCGTTCAAAGTGTGATATATTTTGTTTCAAAAACGATGATAATTGGGCATCTATGCGCCTTACCTGCTTTTCTCGCTTTTCTCTCCGATTGCTGCACACTTTCCTGCGTCCTATGTTTCTCTAATATCTTTCCAACTATCTTCTAGTTTTCTAGCTTTATCACAATTGTCTCGGGTGTCATTTCATGACTCTTGACAAAGATTGCTTAGATTCCTGGAAATGTTTTTTTTTCCATTTTATAAAGGTAGCGTTTATGTACGTGCCCACATGTCCTTTACTTTTACTAGAGCATTAGATATAATTCAAAAACCTAGATTAACTACTTTTCATAAGATAATTTCGATTAGTGAGAATTAGATTTCTTACTACGTTCATCCCTTGCATGTCGTCCGCACTGGCCCGCTGTCGCAGCAGGTGTCTCTTTTTTAAAGAGGTCTCGGATCGATTGACTAATTGACATCAAGAACCCCTTTGTTTACCTTTGTTTTACCTGCATTGATTCGTTTCAATGAAGGTTTTCGAGTAGAGTCGCTGTTATCCCCGTTGAACCTCTTTCAATGGAATTCGTAATTACGGTTCTTTTTATTACACTCCATCTCAACCATCTAGCCACATCTTTTTGTGGAGACTATTATCACTGAGGCAATTTAAGCTAAGCTGAAGTTGATTCCGATTACTTCTCGTCTAGAACCTACTGTTAGATTCAAAGGCAGTACCTTCCGCAACATTCATGTTCGATGTTTTCCCGGACGGCGATTCTCCAATGGCGCAACAGCGCGTCACGTTTAAAAAATCGACGAACACGGACACTGTTCATCGTTTGATCTCACGCCTTTTGACGTTCGTGGATCCCGTCCCGAGAATGCTACTGCTACGCGGCTTTGTGCAATTTACTCAGCCTCCGCAAATTAGCTTGTCGTTTAGGCATCATCCCTGTTACCGCTTTTTGGTCATGACCTTGACCTTTGCTAGCATATCTTCGCATGTAGGTGATTCTTGGTAGTCTTCTTATTGTTGTGCTTCAGTAGCAGCGGATTACATGGGAGAAGATTTATCAAACAGGTGGAAATTCCTGTTAGTGCTGCACTCTCGGAAATTTCCACATCTGAAATAAGTCTTGTCTCGTGAATCAGCTGCACGGGAAGTTTGAAGCAGTTGTCGTACGTAACTTTGTCATGTTGCTTAGTGATACCTCATGTAGCCGTATTCCGAACTCCGCTGGGCCAGCCACACACGGCCCAGTGGCGCATGGCTCTGGCCTCGCGTATGGCCCGGTATTCCGGCGTGGGCCGCTGGCCCTGTCCACAAGCGCGCCGTTTACCACGTTATCTGAAACGTTGTAGGGCAGAAAAATGAACAAGTTGAGAGCTGGTCACCCAGTATAGGGCGTGAGAAACGTCTTCACGCATGGGATACGCATATGTCGGAAGGGCAGTTCATATTGGATGCGCGCGTGAGCCCCGCATCGAACATACAGGAAGCTCCAAATGTCCGCAGTCAAGAGGGCGTGGCCACGGCGCGGCTCTTTGATCAGACACAGGCGCTCTCTACGCTGCCTCTGGCTTCTCTGACTCTGCAGCCAACCAGTGGCAGCATGCCGAGCGCCTGTGTCTCTGTCTAAAGCCGCGTCGTGGCCACGTCCCTCTTGACTGCGGACATTTGGAGCTTCCTGTACACATATTTGCGTTTGATTTTCAATGAAGATCGGTCAACACTAGTGTGGATTATGCAAGGTTTACTATGAACACTTTATCTCATAGGATCTTCTAAAACTTTGCATAGAAGGGTTGCTTTAGGCGCTGGTCACGATTATTTTGCATGCCACCTTCGTTTTCTTTCCGAAATCTGCATCTTCTCTGGATCTTCTACCGAAAATGGGGTCATGGTAGAAAATGGATGCGATATTCATAATCAGGGCCCAAAACAACCCTCATACCCAAAATTTGAGAAGACTGCATGAGATTCCGCAGTATGCCTACCGTTGCCCTATAAAAACTAAGTAGCGGTACAAATTGGATACAATTTCATGTCCAGAACCTCAAATAACCCCCTAGGCAAAGTTTGCGCGAGATATTTCACTTCGGAGTTTTGGAGCAGGACTAGTCGAATAGTGCCACTGAGTCTTCCCATTTCTACGCAGTAACCTTGTTTCATAACTGGGCACTGTGCTATGCCATTATTGAAATCATCTGTAGAAAGAGCGATATGAAGATCCTTTTTGGTGGAGGAATGAAAACTACGCATGAATCGGGACAAAAAACGAAGATTTTGTCGCATGGCCCTACCAAAAGTAGTGGGCCATGCTTGGCTCAGTGAGCACCGATTTCGAATTGCACGCGCTGCTCCGGAATACGAGGCCATCGCATATGGCCCAGTTGGCCACGCATGGCCCTGGGCCAAACCGCGCCGGAATACGGCTAATGAAGGGTATGCAAATATAACAACTCAAGGGTGATATAGCTTCTATTTTTGCATTATCCGAATATTTTGGGCAAAATATGTAAGAGCACCTCATCAATTTTTAGAAATTTCTGAACTCATCAATTATGTGTCAAGCCGTAATTGTTTGTACATGCGTAGTTGCTTCTTTTATGAATTTCCTTATCTGCTCATCGTCATCAAATAGCATCTATTCAACGGAACTGTAACTTACATCTGTCTTAAAGGCAGCAGGAGCTGAAATTCTCGACTCTGAGCTGAGCTGCGGGTGGTGAAGTACAGACTCGGCACATCATAAATGTGAAACGAACACAGACAATGATGGCTTACCTGCAGAGAAAATGGAACATTCGTCGCGAACACGCCTGGCCGTGTTCGTGCGCGGACGAGTTTTCCCCGGCGCGAAAGCCATTGCGGCGCGTGGTTTTGGCCGAGTCCCGCCATGAAACCCTGTGAATTGAATGCATTTCATTTTCCCTTTGCGCCAAACCACGCACCGCAATGGCTTTTGCGCCGGGGAAAACTCGTCCGCGCGCGAATATGGCCAGGCGTGTTCGCGACGAATGTTCCATTTTCTCTGCAGGTAAGCCATCATTGTCTGTGTTCGTTTCACATTTATGATGTGCTGAGTCTGTACTTCATCACCCACAGCTCAGCTCGGAGTAGGGATTTCAGCTCCTGCTGCCTTTAAAAACAGCAATGGTATAGTCAGTCTCAAAACCGACGCAGCTCAGTATTTATGCAGGGGAAAATGGTGTTAGAGGCGGGGGAGGGGCACTTATATGAAGCCTACGCCTAAGATGTAGGCTTAGGCTCAAACCCATGCTTGAAGGCAGTGTGTCACCTCGTTTCGCGGGCTGAAAATACCAAAAGACTCTAGACCTTCTCGTCACGCTAATTCCAAAGATGTACGTCGAAGTTCATAGGAATGACGAAAACCGCGTTTTCGGAGGGTTCGAAAGTGAAGTTCACGGACCACCTGGGCGGAGCGGACCGTGAATGTGCTGGAGATAAGCCGTTTGGACTCCACCTCTACAGCGTTGGCCAACACGTCTAGACGGGTCCGATCGATGAGATCAACTGCTTCACGCGTCCACTCGGCTCGACAAACTGTTATAAATCCCGTCCCGAAAAATGTTTAAAAATAGGGTTTAAAGACCTTTCTGTAACATTTTAGGTATACCTTTGGATTGTCGAGTAGATTCAGCATCTGGTAAAAGCTGAGACACGAAAACGAGGTGACACATTGCCTTTAAGCATAGGATTAGGCTTAGGCTGATGTTTAGGGTTAGGCTTTTAAGGTAAAGCCTATGACCTTCTATGGAGTGCCCCCCCCCCTCTCAACTCCATTTTCACTTATTGCGTATTTTCTGCCTTTCTCGCCAGTCTCTCCGAGTAAGAGAACGAGAGAACAAACATAGCAAACATTCCCCGGTTTCCTCTTTCTCTTATCTTTTCAGCTGGTTTAGCCGATGAAACGCTACAATTCTTTACAGCCTTTGAGAAACGCTTGTTCTTCGATGTAGGTTCGATTAGGGTTCGATTAATCTTCAACTCAACTAGGTTCCTGGGTAGTGCTAGTACAATCACGTTTATCATAGTCCATCTGTGTTCTTTCGCTGAAATTAGTTATGTACTACGAATCGAGCATGGGACATGCACATAATCTTCAATCAATTTTTTTTTGCGAGTTGCACACACCATTGCTTTTCCCCACACTGCCACATGATCATTCGTGCATACATGGCAAATATGTACAAAAATATGCTAGAAATTGAGGCGAAATGGGACAGCGATGACCTGACCACAACACTAGTTCCTCAATTGATGATGTTCCACACTCTCGGAGCAGCTGACGCGTGACGTTTTCTTTTGACGGCTGCGACTCGTAGGATGAATCCGAACTAAATTTTGTTTGGTGGATCATCGTATGAAGGTGCACGACATGTTCTTATCGGTGGTGGTGTTTTAAGCGTTTTACTTTCGTTCGTTTGCTCGGCATCGTTTACCATGAGTTGCCTAGGAGCGACATTTTTTTGTCATCTTTGCCATCAGAGCTCATGTTTCGGCGGTCGAGCGAGGCAAAAGTTTAGAAAAGGCGGAAGCTCCGCTGAGAAGTGACGAGAGGTTTTTTGAAGCTGTCACTCTGAAGTCTCATTTCTTTTTAACGGGCAGTCAGTGGGCAGTGAAGCCTATAAAGCATGGAAGGTTACTGCGTTTCGAAACTTGCTGCAATCTCACAGTTATGGATCGATGCATCGCTCTCCACTCATTTGTATTCGATGTGCTGATGCGCTGGTTGCCCGCCTTGTCACAGCGCAAAGCTTTTCTTACAGGCGAAAATAGTTATATGGTGAAGTTGATTCATGTTCAGCGGCGCCCCAAAGTAGTGTGATCAGCCCCACTCTGCTCACATCGAAATCTCGGTTCGATTGCTAACCCGTGATCCTAAGTTGATTGGTTCATAGCGCTTTATACTTGTTGGCTGATGGAAGTTGCTTCGTTGAGGTTGTTTCCCTGATTTCTGTGCATCATCATATATGCGCTATCTCTTCTGCGAATGTGAAGTATGAAACTCGAAAGCGAGAGACTCGTGGTGACCTCCCCATCCTGAAATGCTACTTCGCCATGTCCGTAGCTACCATCTGTTGTCATTTGCTATCATTGTTATTTAGACATTTAACATTGCATCTCATTAAGCTATAAGTCAAAAGGTGGCTATAGAACCTTGATTAGTGAACTACATCACTCAGATGCTAAGTTTGTTTTAAGGTATCACACTACCGAAGCGAAAATTTTCCAAAACTTTTGGACATAGCGAATTCAGCAAAAATAGCAAAAAAATAAATAAAGGGGAAAACTATATTAGAATAAAACTAGGTAAAATCATAGTAAAATAAAATTTTACATTCTTCACGAATTAGAGTATCACCAGACTTCACCTGTTCAAAATGAATAGAAGTGAACCGGCGATATAAGAGATAAGAATCGTGGGAATACGTATCGATTGCCACGTTACATCGTCATGGATCGCTGCCAAGCGGAGCTCTTCGCCCGTGCTCTCGAAAATGTGCTTAAAATGAATTGGACTATATTAATGATAGCGATAGTGGAAACGATGCCTCTCGATCGCCACGCCACATCAGTTATCATCTCACGTCTGAAGTCTCCTCGTTCCCTTTATTAATATGGCGATCGCCGCGGTCGTGGCGATCGCGACGACAGCCGGCTGTAGTGGTGATCGCCACGATTGCTGGCGAAGTCTAGAGACACTCTTAGCGCTGCCAGGGTCACGCTAATTTGACCAACTCACAGTTGGGAAGAGAGCAGTTCACACCATTGCACCCCTGGCTGGAGTACTGCGCCAGTCGCATCGCAATTGTTTGATTACACTCAATAGCTGCTGTGTGGTGATATTCCGACAGGGTTCCTTATGACCTTCTACGCCAAGGTTTTTCATATCAATCTTGCCCTTATCGTTTCTCTTCTTCATCGTATTTGGAGTTGCACCGTATATTCAGCCAAGTTTGTTTGTCCTTGAGCTTACTTTTTCTTCGTGAGCCGGCGTTGCTCGATCTATGTGCCACCTGTTGCGCACACACTCATTTCTCTCCTCACTAGGTTTTCCCTAAGATACTGATGCTTTGCCACTGCGTCGATCTTGTATATTCAATAGATTTCTTCCTTCTCATGTGACGTTTCGTTTTTTTTTCCTCTTATCTTTTCGCGAGTGTGTGCATTTGCGTGCATTTCATGTGACTACTTATGACTACGACATGTCAAGACAAATTAGTAATTCCAAACCATGTCATTATTACTGTACCAGGTCGTGCTTATGCGTTATACTGGCGGAGGTTATGAAGGTGTGATGCTACTTTAACGACCTAGCTTGCCTCCTTTCATATTTATCAGTAAATAGCTAGCAAGGGATGTCGCTGGCATTTCGGTATGAGATATGCCTCATAATTTTGAGCTAGGTACCGATCTCGAGTCGGTCATCTGTTTCTGCTGTAACCCTGTGCGAAAGAGGTTATGAACGTTCTGCGCTAGGATTCATGAACCCACATCCAAACGAAACAAGGCCACCAAACCAACTTTTGCGTCCCGCGTCTCCTAGCATTATGTAGTCTATACGGTAACCAATGTGTAATAGCAAATCAGGGTTCTCTAGTTAGTTTTTCAGTTTTTTCAACTATTAAAGGCAGTGTGCCACCTCGTTTCGTGGGCTGAAAATACCAACAGACTCTAGACCTCCTCGTCATTTTAATTCCAAAGATGTACGTCAAAACGCATAAGAGTGACAAAAACCCGTTTTTGGAGGGTCCGAAAGTGCAGTTCACGGACCACCTGGGCGGAGCGGTCCGAATGTGCTGGCTGCCCGCCACGTCTGCAGTGTTGGCCGACGTGTCTAGACGTGTCCGATCGAAATGGCTTCACGCGTCCACTCGACTCGACAAACTGTTACAAATCCCGTCCAGAAAAAACGTTTAAAAATAAAAAAATAAGTTTCAAGAACTTTTTGTAACATTTTAGGTACACCATTGGATTCAGCATGTCGAGTAGATTCAGGATCTGGTAAAAGCTGAGACACGAAAACGAGGTGACACACTGCCTTTAAAAGAACTAACCGACTACCAAGGAAACCGTATGGCCATAGCGACTATTTCAGCGCCAGCGGCGCCCTCGTGCCGCGGGCTTGCTGAGTCCGCGAAAAACGTGCTTCTGTTGATGCTCACTATATGTTCAGCTTCTACCTGCCATCTATCATAACTCTTTAAAAAATACCGATATTCCAAAACGAATATCGAATTCGCGACCCACATCCCAAGTAACCTTGGATGCAAATTTCTAGCAGGTGTACGTGCCTGCGGCAACATACGAAGAGCGTCGATTGTGCTGACGAATCGGCGGACATGAGGCTGGCACTATATGTACTCCTTGTGCAGTATATCACCCTATTCAGCCGTCGTCCATCACCAGCATCTGTGAAAGATGCGACTGGTGGCAGCTAGAGAAGACTTTCGACATTCATTTTTGTCGCACTCGCCAGCGATCGACCAACGTTGGCGCCGGCGGAACGTGACACTGGTGCTATAGTCCACGTGGACTGTGGCACCTTGCATCGCCGTCGCTGCCAATCTTGATATCAGTAACTGTCGATTGTAGGCGGGGCGTCGCGACGGCCGTCGAAGTTGGCGATGGGCGGTCGCCAATGTTGGCAGCTGTGACGTCGGGACTTGTTAACTGTGATCAGTCGCAAATGTTGGCGATCCGTCGTCGCCAGCATTGGCGATCGGCGGCTTCCGGGGATAGCGACGGATGTATACTCCAGTGTTCTATAGCGTCAACCTAACATCGGCGACGCCCCACTCCGATCAACAAGCGCCGCTGCCACACCGTTGAAAGGTACTACCCTCCACATGAAATATAGCGGCAAGCCGAGGGCGGCCACACTTCGCGGCTTGAATACCTATTCTGCACTGTTATAGTACTCCTCACTTTGTTATATTATTCCCTTTTTTCCTTCATATTTGTAGATCGAAACAAAAAATACTCTAAGCAAACACCAAAAAAAAACCCCAGTAAAACATGGCTATTTTCACAATTGGTGAGAAAAGACCTTATGTTTATCCAAGCGCACTGAACACTCCTCTCTCCTATGTCTTTTTTTTTGTCCTATAATTTGTTTCCGGTTTCAAGCAGATCAATTGTGAAGTATTAATAAGTAAGTATCGCTACGGTTAGCAATTGCGGCTACACAAAGTATGTCAGCGCTCGGCGTAGTCATGCTACTTCGAGTGATCAGGTGCGCAGATTCGCCATCTTCATTGGCGCTAACGATGTATATAAACGAGTACAGTAGGAAAGAACGTTGCTAGCTTTTTTATTGTATCATAGTAGCAATGTAGAATAAATTTGAGATCAGCGTCTAGAATTTCATAAATTGGCCGAGCTCCCATTTAAAAATGATCAAGGACATCTCCAGCATGTTGTAGGGCTAGCATTACTTGTACAGGTTAACAGATCTCCGCTTGTGGGAGTAAAACGTTTACGTGACACTGACTCTGCGCAACTCTCTGGACCCCTGCTGATCATGTTTAACCAATGTGAGTGGATAGAGCAATTCTTTTTTGTCTTTTCGTTTCGTTTCATTTCCTTGGTAGGGGTGGGCTTCTTGCCAAAATCTTCTTAGTCAGCCGCATAGTATTTTTCAGTGGTGACTCCCCACAGTGTAGAATTATGAGCTTGTCTCTCAATTAATTTTTTACGGTGGTCCTTAATCGTTTCCTTACAAGATTCTGGTGGGATGTCTGCCCACCGGACACTGGTTCATAACTTGAACCAGTGTACGATGGGCAGACATAACGTTCATATCTTGAAGTAATAGGAGCCATCCGGTTAATTGTTGAAACAGCGTTTATGTTGCCATTTTTGTTGATGTTTTCTTTTGCGTCAGTTGTTTTTCGGGGCATCTTGCTTCTAGATTGATGAGCTGGTTCAGTTTGTCAGATACCTTTACAGTAAAGAGCAATCTTTCACATGAAGTTTTACTGGTGTTTGTACGTTCTCTTCTCGGCTGATTGTTCAGGCGAACATTTCGAGCATATCGAGCGATTTGCAGTCCTTTTTTCTGGGTCTGAAATTTCTCTCGACATCCATCTATCTATAAACAAGACCGAAAGCCGCTGAAATGATTACATCTGTCGCGGACAGTTCTTCGTTCGTGACAGTCTCCACCCACCGGACCGCCTCTACATAACAGCTGCACGCCACACAGTAATCCGTTGCACGAATCCTGTTCTCACCTTCGTGTCAGAAGCACACCAAGCACTTCAGCTGTTTTCATTCTTGCCAAGCATAGAGTTATTTGAAGAGGATGATGTATTGTTGATTTGCGCGCTTGAAATATCTTCTTTCACGAAGTGGTGAGTAGTGTTCGCTCATGACACACCGTTAACAACCTCAGTAGGTTTGCTAATAAACCTCCATCCCAGTGATGAATTGCAGTCTTTCTCAAAAATTCTTGCCTCACGCTGAACCGCCCGTCAGCTTAGCTACGTCACACCACGTATGATAATACATAGGTGATGCGGCGAGGTTTAGCAGATGGGCGGTGAAGCGTGAGACAAGTATTTCTGAGAAGGACTGTATCTCTGACTGTTTTCAAGACGCTCATTTGACGCTTTTGATCAGATATTTTGGGTGATTAATTTCTTGCCTTTGTGAAGGTGATTCATTGTCAGACTGTTCTTTTTTAATGGAAGTCCGAGATGCTGGTAGAGGAAGCAAATCACAGAATTGTTCCTAATCAGACTAGTTTTTATGGAGGTCTGAGATGCTGATAGAAGAAGGAAGTCACAGAATCGCTTTAATCAGAGTGAGGAAGCAAATCATAAAATTTTTTCAACTAGTTCGGTAATCATATGACCAATAGCGAGAGTGTGGGAGGAAGTCGCGACCCTTCCGAGAGTAAAAAATTCCAGATCTTATTATATTTTCCGGGTTGCTATGGACATTTAAAGATAAATGTATGTTATCCTCTGTGTCGCATTCCTGTCTGATCACCATAGGTTCGTTTTGATTTTGCAACCCGCTTTTCCAAATTTAGTTGACAAAGGTTATCGTAGGACACACTTCAACTCATTGCTCGTGGAATTTCACAAACAGTTTACCTAGCATTTCTTGTCGTATTCTACTCATGCCGTCGTTCTCCGAGCATTTATAGTCTGTCTCACAAAAAAAAGTTAAGTTGTGCACACATTCCGGGTGAGGATGAGAAGCGTGGCACTACTAGCTCCTTCGTTTGGGTACCGCCGCGCTTCTCTGACAGACCATCCTAAAATTAGCATGAAACAGACTATACCCTTCACATAATATGTCTGTTGTGCGTTTAGTTGTTCTCTCGATCCATACATCCAACTGCCATTTTCTACTACAGGGGTAATTAGTTGGAAAGCTACCGCCAGAGATACTGTTTGGCCACTTCGCTTGTTCTGCATTATTCGCCTATCTATAGGCGACTGCACATCCAGCGACCGAGTTTCGAGCTTGTCGTATTCCGTTTCATCCAGGTATGTGGGTTTTTCATTTGTGTGATAGAGAGCGAATAATGTGTGAGTATGGTACATGCTAATGTCTCTAACAGTTTCTTTAAATATTAGCTATTCTGTCTGCTAATGCTTGCACGATTGCACTTTGATTGAAAGCTCCGAGGAATAGTTTTGGGCAGTTGCGCGGGACTTGCTGAGAACAAAAATTAATGGTTGGGAATGTTTGTTTGGTGGTCTCTTATAATATGAAGGCAGTCGTATAGTATTCATCACACTAGAGGAAATGTGCGTCCATTCACTGGGAAAGGGTTCAATGATTAATCCAACTACGAGCTCCTTTTCTTCCTGTATTGTTTATCAGTTTTCCTACCAGCTGATCATTTCAGAGCAGCTGTTTCCGTTTTTCGTTATCAGTTGTAGATTGTCGTTAAAAATCAGTGCCTTTATCAGATTTTATTTCACAAGCGATAACGTTACACATAAGCCAGCCGTCCTCGTTCTCGACTTTGCTATTTCAATTTCGACATAAAATCGCACCTCCACTTACTCTCACTTCTTTCATTGTTGAAATACTGAAATACGATTGTAAATTCAAGATAGCATACGTTTCAACTTTTTCTTCTGAAATCACCAATTTCTTTTACATTCGTTATGAATAGTCGCACAGACGTTGTTTTTGGTGATTCATCGCGTGCATTATTTTCGACGCATGTATTTCTCCCTTGAAAACGAATTGCTAAGGTTATGTGAGGTGATGAGCGTTGAATCGTAAGAGTTAAAGAGATGGAGGCGAACATCTGAAGTATTGCTGAACTCGGCTGCATCAATTCCATACTTCATTTGAACGGCCTAAATGCTTAGAGGCATCACGTAACATTTATTGTGCACGTAATTTGGTCAATCTATTCCGGGAAGGTGATAGGAGTGCTCCGATTGTTTCCATTGATGGAGGCGCTAGATGTGTGATTGAGGGAATCCGACTGCCAGCCAAAGGTCCCACAGTTTGCATCATGATTATGCCTTCGGAGTTTATGTCGTATCTGAGGTAGTTCAACACTGAGCTAAGGAATAACTGCATTGTTCAAAGCGTAGTTTGATGTTCCGTAAAAACTTGGTCCACCTCAATTTTGAAGATACTTTTCTAGAGTGGAATAAAGCATCAGAACAAAATCGATGGAGTGTCACTTTAGATGCTGTGTTATGGCACTGTTGAACAACTGCATCAGCTTTGCGCACATGTTTCTCTTTACTGCATTGTTGCTCTTTTCAATGTGCGCTAAACTTGTAAACTTTGCCAGGATCTTGAAAGTCTGTTTGAAATGGCAAAACAGGAGGCGTTGAAGTGATCCACACGCTTGTTCTTTTCTATAAAGGTCCAGTTAGTTAACCTTTGGGTTACGTAGCCACTACTAGAAGTCTGTATAGTGGGGTACTGTTGGCACGCTGTTTTGAGCTTTTCGGTATCGCTGTGCAGAACTGATATGCACATTGAAACCCATGTAAGTGATGTTTCCAGCCATGTGGGTTTCATTCTAATCCGCCGAGTTATCCTCATTCACTTTCCTTGTTGTGTCTGTAAATAAATGCGATAGATTAGTTACCTTTGCAAATAGTAATAGTGATGTATTTGTTTGAATACATATATCTATAGCAAGTCATGTTAATCAGGGCTGTGCGTTGAACGTAATGAATTAACGAGTTAACGAAAAACTCCAAAAAACCGTCAAAATCCATTTCGTTAGTAGACCACATATTATCTGAAATGCTTATTTTTCTTTCTCTACACAACATTCCCCTAATACACAGAAAATTATACGCATAATTACGACGATTCTGGAATATGATCTGCAGTATGGCACACCGAAGAACAATCTGCTTTCATGAACATTTTATCATCTTGTTGAGGTTGGATGTATAATACTGATGAGGACATTCGTAAATCTGCAACTATTTTAGGAAGTGGGCGAATACTTTGCACAGATCTAAGAACCAGCTCAACTGTGGAATACTTGAAAAAGCTGTTATTTTTGCACTATAACATACTTATAGTAGGATTCTGATGTCTGCCTTGAACTTTGAGCCTCTCACTTTCTTTTATGAAGCCTAAGATTCTTAGAGGTTCTCATCTGTTCCTATTGCCAAAGATTTATCGGGAAAATTGTGAAGCAAAATGACCCAACTTTCAAGCAAAATGATTTCTACCACTTGTTTTTTTTTCAGTCGTCTGACAACTACCTATATTTGTTTTTCTGTATCCATTGAAAAAAATTACCATTTTTAAATGCTTTCATCTTGTTACACCTTACTTTCGGAGCCAGAATTAAACAATGTTCGCATTTGCATCAATTTTTTGTTGAATCTACGGCTTATTAGCTTTGAATATCGGTCAGAGAACTCGATTACTTGTTACGGCTGATTAATGTTATCAACATATTCAAAAACCAGTCTTCTGACGAATTAACGGATTAACGCATTAACGCTTAACGGCTACTTTTGGCCCAACGTAACGAATTAACGGATTCACGAAATCTGAAATTTTTCTAACGCACAGCCCTTATGTTATTGTATAAGAAAATTCTTTTTGACTTTGAAGAACATAACATATGGATGTTAGATTAAGATCTAAAAACTAAAAGTGTTTGGGAATTCTACGAAGTGTTCGCTTTATAGATCTTGTTTGTATAGATCAGCTCTCTCTTTTGTATCGACTTCTGCTTGCTCCTCATAACAAACAACATCCAAAGATTGCGGTTCTCGACAAGAAGCTGAAGAACATTCCAGTCTCAGTAGGATGAGGAATACGTGAACGTGTTGTGAATGGTCATAGACTGGTTTATTTTTCGGAACTTGTATTCAAAACTATTTCTCGAAAATGTGAAGTGAAGTGAAAGGAGAGGTTACAAAGCGACGTAGAGGTAATAGACTGGAAGGGAGCTGTAATCGATAGATATAACCAGTCTAGTCTTTGTGTAATCTCGATCATTCTATCCATTCAGTCTCTTTGCTCTCGTTTTGATACGCATTATCACGTATTACAGTGTGGGTTCTTTGCGTTCTGTTATAAAAAAATACTTTGCTTATGCGATGTAAGCCCGGTCGTACTGTACGTGGTTTTGCGGACAGAACGGAAGCAAAGTAGATCAATGTGCTTTAGATGTGATGGAGATTAGGTTATGAATTTCTGATTGCATAATTATTGAAGGAGCGCGCAAGATGATTGAGGATCTCGCAGCGTTCCAGTCGGCTCTACTGCCATGGCTCGTTGTCGGTGCAATAATCGCTTTCATTCTTGCGTTTGCGATTGGCGCGAACGATACTGCCAACTCGTTCGGTACCAGCGTAGGCAGCAAGGTTCTCACTCTTACTCAGGCCTATATTCTTGCCAGTATTTTCGAGACGCTTGGGGCATGCCTGCTGGGCAAGTTATTTTTCAAGTATAACAAGTGATTTCTTACAGTTAGCATTGATTTTCTAGGACACAAGGTAACGGATACGATGCGCAAAGGGGTGCTTGACCTCTCTGTCTACAACAACAGCGAGCTCGAACTCATGTATGGACAAATTTCCATCCTGTCCGGTATGATGTTTCTGAATCTATTTCTTATTACCTGAAAGAAAGGTTACGCATCTGATCTGTGATAAAATATCATATTCAATGTGGACATCCGCTTCACGCTACACAAAAGTCATGCTAAGGTTGATAATATTTGCTACTAGAAGTGATAAGTTGTCAAATAAGTTCATGCCTTTTTTTCTCAAACTTTGAAGTTTTGTGAGAGGGAAAGGGTCGATTGTTCGTTGGGGACAGTGGATATGGATGAGCGAAGACCAGCAACTTGTGGGCTCAGTCTCTTGCAGTCATTCTCCGCCCACCTTTTTATTCCGAGCCGTTCCGGTACAACCTATGCCAACCTGCGTCAAGCGGTATTGTCAGCTTTTTGTTATCTCTGTACAAAACGCAAACGTTTTGATCTACATCAATCGCTTTTCGACCATGGCAGAAATCGTAATGAAGCAGGTGTCGGAGTTTTTTTTTCGTAACCTGGGTGTTCATTTCTAATGACCGCAACTCGGGTGAAACTAGACTAATCAGGAAACGATCACACCTTTTCATAGAGGAAGACGAACGCTTTGGAAAGAATGTATAGCACATTTCCTTTGAAACAGTGAAAACTGGAGCAAAGAAATACGTATTCCATGCTAATGTAAATGATGTTTGCGACTGAGTTTTCGAATAAATCCCATCATTTTCCCAATCAGAAGATTGCCATATACATGGTGTTCGGGGGGTATGGAAATGCATTGTTGTTAGTTTGATATACGATATCGCTTACGATGCTTCAAGTGTTTCGTAAAGTGGTCAGCGCTAATCAGTTCCCTCTTGAGATTCGTCACGCATCTTTCTTCTTTAATCCAGCGCTGTAGAGGCATTTGAAAGCGTGAGAATTCTAGAACAATCAGGGAGAGAGTGGCTTTATGGGGTGAACATGTTAACATACCCAAATTCACTCGCTACCCAGCACCCACCAGCATGTTTACAAGTTGTCTACACCCACCTGCTCTCCGCACATAATCACAGCCATGGCTACAAGATTACCCATCTTTCCAGTGATACATCCGAGCCCTGAGCAATCCCACATAGGTTTCTTAATGTGCATTTGGTGATGAAAGCTAGGTAGATCCATGATAGTGGCTAAGCTGAATTGTTCTTGAGTATAGGAGTTGGCTGTGACAATGCTGTTGTACGTATTTTTACGGATTTTCATGGTTCTTAGGACTTATTTAGATTTCTTTTCTATTTCGAAATGTGATTGCCCACGCTTTAGGTTGCGGCGCATGGATGTTGCTTGCAACATTTTTCAAATTACCCGTTTCGACGACTCATTCGATCGTTGGTGCTACCATCGGTTTCTCTCTTGTGCTCAAAGGTTCAGTGGGTATCCGTTGGTATAAGATCTCGCGCATCTGTAAGTGTCTTGATAGTGCTGTACAAGTTTCGCAGTTATTCCAGATCTTAATGAGTTTTCAGTTGCATCATGGATTGTGTCTCCTCTCCTCTCTGGTATCGTTTCTGTCGTATTTTTCATCGCTATTGATCACTTCGTCCTTAGGAAGGTGGGTATTAAGTACATATTTTTGTGATACCTGGGGTAACAAGAATAGAGTGAAGAAACGAAAAATGGTAGGTAACGCTGGGTATCTTTGAAATTTTGTACGGAAAGTGTTAGATTCCTGCGGCAGATGATTAATTACTTCGGCGTAGTTCTTTGTGCCTCCGAACCATTCTTTGATGGATTGGGGTCCATGCTTTCTTTGCTGTTTGTCGATCGCTTGATTCGGTAAGGTACTTATCACGTGCATGTGAGGGGAATTCCTTGGGTTTTTTCTGAGAGTAAGGGGGGGTTGATGTTTTCAAATGCGTGCGCGTACCGTTTAAAATGGATTCACTTCTTTATGAAAACATAGCCAGCGCTATGAAACATTAATATGTTAAATTGAACATTGTACACATTTTGGGAAATTGTAGGCACATGTTACACTTACAACAGTTTTCTTTTAACAGTCTGAACACTTAGCAATTTAATTGAGAATCATACATGATCACATTGTCATCTGAAGGTGATTATGATCGGAACATGAGATCTTCCTTCTCTCAAATTTTCGGTGCACAAATCGTTCGATAATTTTAAAAAAGCATTTTCTGTACGTAAGCATGATCTACATATAGTGGAGTCGTTTTGACAGTGCGTTGTCCGCGGCAGCGGCCCTGCTGGCATTGGGGCACGCAGTGCGGTCGGTCAAACAGTTGATCCACGATGGATCCGGCTTCTTTGACGAGTTTTATGGTCTGTTCCCTTCTTCATTTGTTCTTAGAGCTGAGGAAGAACAATATAAGAGGAAACAAGCGATAAAACTGTTCAAAGATACCAGATCAATCATAGGTCAACTTTTTGACCGACCACGCTGCGTGCTCCAGTGCCAGCGAGCCGCTGTCGCGGAAAACGCACTGTCAAAACGACTCCACTATACATAGTCACAGTCTGGTGTTGTCCGTTTCGGATATATAGTGCATGTCATTCTCTAAAGATGTCGGGATTGATTTAAATGTGAGGGTTTTTTTTTCGGATTTTCTCGATAACCTGGGAGTTCTAGTTTTTTTTTTCCAACTTTCAAAATGAAAGAATGCGTTGAACTCAGTGTTCCCGTTCACCTTGCGAAGCGTGACGTATTGCTGCTGGTTTCACAAAATTGTTTCGCATTCTATGTGGTACAGAAGAGCTGACCCTGAAAGTGTGCTTAAGCTTCTGTAAGGTTATTACAGTTTATTCTTAAAGTAATTTTGCCTATTCCAGAGTCGTCCTCTAGCTAGTGGCCTTAAAATATTGCCGGTGCTGTATTTTGCTTGTATGACATTCAACGTTTTTGCGATAATTTACGAGGGTTCTGAATGTGAGTGGTTTTTCTGCTTGAATTGCTATTCTTCTACCAGCTTTGTTTTTTTTTTTGTCAGTTTCCTTTCTGACACTGTTTGCTTCCAATCCTTGTAGGGTAGTCCTTCAGGTTTGAGTTGTGGATACTTGCGTCATTTGAGCAAGGTTAAACCCTGAATATTGAAATCTATCCTATCTATCGAATCCTACACTTTTGGAATTGTCGATTGCGTCATTTTTTGGAGTTTCCTAATTCCAAATGTTGAGATCTCTTGAATTTTCAAAATGTGAGTGAGGTGAAATGGAATTTGTTGAACCTCTGACTGCATTCACATAATTTTTCTCTTGAATAATTTTTGAATGAAGTCACTGACATTGCGGACATTTTCAAGTGGAGAAGGACAAAGTTTTTTCTTCGTAATCAGATCAACATAAGCTATCGTAATCCACAACAAAGTAGTTTCGAGACCTACTTTTCTCAGTTCTCATTGTTTTTCAAGTAGGTATAAAAGTTATTTGAGTAAATGACTTTGAATCTCTCTCTCTTCTCTTCTCTTATTTCTTCCCGTTCTCGTGCGGCTTTCATATCATCGAGAATGGCTAAATCTTTACATATGACTTCCAATCGTCATCTATAGCTTTCACTCTGGAATCAGGGCTAAGCTTTTGCTTTTTCTGCTTCTAGCTTATATGTATTTGCAGTTCTGTACTTCGATCGTCTTACTTTGAAACAATGTGCACTGGTGTCAGTTGCTTTTGGTGTGGTTTCTGCGCTCGTTGCGAAATTTATCATCGCTCCATGGTTGAAACGAAGTATTCTTGGTAGGTTGCACAATCTAGGGTGTATGCCAGGAAGAACGATAGCTGGTAATACCTGGCTGCTATGAACCCGTGTGTCAATATCCCATGCAACTGTAGCCACGCCCCTAGATACATATAGAGATCCACAGGGGCCAACAGCTGCATGTTTGTTAAATATCTTCCATCAGTGAAGGAGATTATGACGAATTTGAACAAGATTTAGTGGTGCAAAGGCAGTTGAAGCTTAATTTTCATTGAAATAAGACACATCACCGTTACGGGTTATTATGTTTTTATCGTAGAACCCAAAAATCCACATTCGATCTAGCCCTGAACCAAATAAAGTCTTCGGTACTTCATACAGAGTAGGCTAGCATGCGCATCGTGCGAGATGGGCGTGGCAACCTTTACATGGGGTACGCGGTGCGGCTGGCATCTGTCACGAGCTATCGTTCTTCCTGACTGAATGTTTTGCTTTTTATGGAAGTCTCTGTGTAGAAACTGTATATTTAACATTTAGCTCGCACCGACATTGAGTCCAACAACTCAAGCGAATTGAATGCTCTAAACTTACAAAGTATGTTTGAAAAGTTCCTCTGCATTTGAATGATAGCTTAATTTTTTTTCAATCAGAAGCAGCGCTTTTGGAGTATGATAATGATCGTGCGGTCAAGGATGTGAAGGAGAACGGTTCTAACGGACATGGCGAGTTGATCCATCTTCTTTATCCTAAAATTCCATATACACTAGGAACTCAGTAGTTTGTTACAAATACGCTGCTACAGCGGATCTATTCCCTTGACCCAGTTTCGAAATTGTTTTTCGTAATTACTCCGTAGGATTTTCCTTAGCATTTCTTTCATACCAGCGTGAGCTCGGAAAATACATGGATTTTCACGTCGTTTTCCCATAGTCTGAGATTGGTCTTGTGTATGTATGTTATAAGTAGAACTTGAAGAACTATAGTATCAAGAGTGTTTTTAAAAGGGTCATTGTTAAGGACGCTGAAAATCTGTGATGAGAAATAACCACGTGCGCAACAGTGGTTGTGCATCTCCTTTGCGCTCTGTAGGCTTCTGACTTATTTTTGATCACGTCTCGACTTATCTCTAGCGTGGTTGCGTACGTCTGATTACTTTTGCGTTCATTTAATATAGATTTGCCTATACGAACTGTGGGGGTGATGTGAGGTGACCTTCTATAATCATTGTTCACCACATCGCCATTTTGAAGTGGCGAACTCTGAGGATACCCAAAGTAAACTACGATCACACTCTGCAGTGGCACAATTTTTGCGATTCTAACGCCGCGATCATCTTGCTCGCGCATGAGCAGCTGAGAGAATCGCTTGGGCGTAATCATGTTGTGTGTTTAATGAAATACGAATTGGTACGAAAATTATGAACTTCTGAAACCAAAGTAATATCTTGTTTCGTCACTAGTTCCGTTCGAAGGAAGATTTCACTTGAAATTGTTCATAGCAGGGCTGTATGAAATTTGGTTTTAGGTCCCGGGAAAGGGAGTTCCCCGGGTAATGACCAATCAGCAATTGAAGCGATTGCAGAATGGAGAGCGAAACAGTCATTAGGTCTGTTAACCTGCTGTAATTCGCAAGCTTTCCATTCGTTGCAGGGCGCAGCACTAGGTGGTAATTTATAATGATGGATGGTGCTCAGTGCAGGGTCAGGTAGCCGCTATACTCCTCGAGGAGTATAGCACCTTGCGTCGCCAGCGACGGCGGCCGCCAATGTTGGCGACCGCTCACAATCGATTTGCACCGAAGCCGCAGTCGCCAACATTGGCGGCCGCCGATCGCCAATGTTGGCGACCAGTCGATAGGCACCGACATCGTAGTTGCTGTTATCGGCGGCCGCCGATGTTGACGATCGCCAGTCGCCAATTTCGGCGGCCGCCGCGACGCCCCGCCCACAATCGATGCGCACCGGTGTTACAGTCGCCAGCGACGGCGACGCAGGGTGCTACAGTCCTCGAGGACTATAGCGGCAGTGTCAAGGGTGGTGATGATACGAAGTCGCTTCCCAGATGGTGACCTTGACGGACCGCTTTCATGCTCAAGATGAGCTGCCCTATCTCCTCCTGGATAGAAGATCCTCGAAGAGAATGAGAACACTTTTAGATGAAGGCTACTTCGCTGTCTATTAACTTTCGTTTCAATAGAGGACTGTACGCTGGAAATTGATTTCTTCAGCTTGAAATTTTTTTAGGTGATAGATTGTGTTGTAATTACGTATGGAAATCTTCATCTTTCGTTTATTTTCTTTGGAAAGAAACCACAGATTGAAAGACAAACTCTTGGTGGAGAACAGTTGCTCGAAATGTGTTCTTCGGACCCAACACAGGTTTCCCCTATGGTAATATGTGGCTGATGCACTTGCGCTCTCCCAGCCAATTGCATACATATCTACTGTGGAAGTATAGATCAGAGGAGCATAGAGATCGTCATTGCCCATTCATCTCTTGCGTAATTTACTGAGCAACTTGTGAAGTAACCTCGTACTATCTTGGTAAAATATAAATTTCACCTATTTTCTCCAAAGAAGGAAACAGAATTACAGAAACATTAGAAATTCTGGCGGAGAGTCACGCGTACCATGAAAATTTTCAAGTAGCATCTTGAAGTACGGGAAATGTAGCTGCAGGGAAAGCGGTGCCGCACCGCGTATGGTTTGCAATTAACTACACTTCGCGTCACAGTAGACATACTAGGTCGGATCCGAATTTCTGGAATTTCAGCGTGGAATCACTGATAGATGGAGATGAGCCCAGTGAGCCCAGTTTTGCTTATTTTTGAGTAGCCAGAGTCGGAGATTACGAGGCCGCTCCTGCTTCAGCCAGTCCCAAGTCCCATTGAGGTCGCTGATTAGTACCCACCAAGTGCTGCGCCCAAATTCGTTCCTCTGCTTGATTTAACATTTACTTTTTGTTCACGCACTCAATAGCTTGCTCAAATCCATGAGCGTCCATGGACGTCACGATTATTAATTGTTGTTTTTTTAAACAGATTTCTCTCAATTTAGCCATGAATGCAGTCGCACCATCGTCATCTGTCGCTTCTTTCTTCCGTTCCTCGAAGCCAGAAGATCCTCAAGCAGCTCACCTGTTTTCTCTGCTGCAAGTTATGACGGCGTGTTTTGGAGGGTTCGCTCACGGTGGTAATGATGTTAGGTATGTTTTGATTAGTTTTGTTTTCATTCTGAGTGTTCTAAATGTTGGAATATCAGTTTGCTCTACGTTGCAGCAACGCCATTGCACCACTCGTTTCCCTTTATGTCATCTATCAAGAGGGGTCCACCGCACAAACGCTGAACACTCCAGTGTAAGTTTCGGATGTGTCCGCTCTTGAATATTGTATTGTATGCCATCATGTTTTCTTGCAGCTATATTCTTTTCTATGGAGCTGTTGGCATGTGTATTGGCTTGTGGATGCTAGGTCATCGCGTGATATACACTGTTGGAGAAAACCTCACAAAAATCACTCCGCCTAGGTATCCATTTTTATAATTTTGAGATATGTCAACTTTTTGAACATGGCATGTTAGGCTGGTGTAATATATTTCTCCAAATACTGCCTGCACATGTTAACTTATTGGAGTTAGGTGAAAATCATTATTTGGCGCATGTGAAGTTTGGTAATGATTTTATTGTTAGCTATGATGCTTCCATCATTTTGTAGCTGACAGCGGTTGCCAGTTTTGACTCGTGCTCACATTTTTGATTTTGATTGGATTTATCACGGAACTGTGATGCATTACTTCAGTAACTAGAGTGATTCTCGATCCGCACCGACGCCGCAAAATGATTCTATTTCGAGCGGTGGTGAGGCTTCGGACGAAGTTACCTTGTTTGACTAAGACATTTGACAGCTCTATGACGTGTATCCCATTGAAGTATCAAAAACAGTTAAGCATCTTTAGTAGGAACTGCGGAAATTGGTTATGAGCAGGACTTTTCGAGTTACTGTCCCTAGCGAAATGAATAGTATATTTTTGTTAATTTCGTGCAGTGTTCCCAACTACTCAAATTCTTCTTCGTTATTGTTTGTTTTGTGATTTTCATTCGAGTTAGTACATCTGTTCAGCGGTTTCGCGATTGAATTCGGTGCGGCAGTGACTGTGCTTCTAGCGTCTAAACTTGGCCTTCCGATTTCTTCAACTCAATGCAAGGTATGGGATTCATGTTGCAGTTATCGAATACATATTTTGTACATAATGAGAGGTGGGAAGTCATTCTATCCCTCACCTTCTTAACACGTTCGGGACAACTTGCACGACCGGTCGAGCACGCAATGATTGCCGCGTGGGACCGCGTGCACGACCGGTCGTGCACAAACACATGGTTAGTGGAGTGCGCCGTGTTTCACGTGCCAACTCATGCCAAAGTCGCAATGTCGCGGACGTGTTAACCCATCGTCATTTGAGAAAACCTCGATCTAGAAGTGGAGTTAACTTTAACTTACTCTCGTCGGCAAAGGGCGACGCTGTAGTCATACCTACCGAATCAGTGCAGAAGTCGTGCAATACTAGTTGTGGTGTAGATACCATACTGTTCCGCCCAAATTTGTCATCCGTACTTACTTCATCACTTTACCCTGTTTCTGTTACTAATGAGTACAGACCGCTGCGGCGCAGACCGCACTTCAACTTTTTCTTTTGTCGGCTTTCTCCTTGTGAAAACTCATTTTGCATTAAAGCTCATTTCCCGTTGAGTCGCTTAGGGAACGTTAGCTGGAGTGGACTGTCTGGCTGTCTTCATCTATTCTTGCATTGTTGTTTCACATTTTTCTGCTTTTAGGTAGGATCTGTCGTTGCTGTTGGTCTTGTACAAGCGAGCCATTCCGTTCGATGGGTCACGTTTCGTAACATTTCTCTGAGTTGGATTGTCACGCTTCCTGTTGCAGGTAAGACATTCGTCTTTGCACTGTTGAAATTACTATTTCGCTTTTTGCCCGAACAAAATATATATGGAGTCTGCAGATATGGTTCAAATTCCGCAGAGAAAGTGGGCTCAGAAAAGTAACTTCGATGATTTTTTCTGCAAATGAGCTAAGATCTAGCCGAAAAAAGGGACATCGTTCGACAATCTTATATTTAAGTTGAAAACTGAGTGTTGCGCTACTGTCAGTTGGTTTAATTATGTAATACTTCACTGATTGATGTGAGCCACAGACAAATTGAAACAGAAGCAGCTGAGAAATCGTTGAAAACTTACAGAAACCTTCATATTGTTTGTTTCAAAAAATTCATTGCCGAGCAGTTGTCAGCTGTCAGAATTTCATTCGCAAAGTATCACATGCTGTACCCGGCACTTGCTCTTATCACCAATGAGAAATTGAGGGTGAGCCAAATGCCCGCTCTGTTTCACGTGACTGTCCGGCGCTTTTCCGAACTCTGTGCTCTCCTGCTAACTGCATGGGGTATTTGTTTAAAGCAATGTTCTTAAGCTCTGCAAGAAGAGAATTAGCAGATGCTGATGAATATCGCTTGACTTGGAACCTTATATGTTTGCCAATCGACAGGAGATCATTCATTTTTCGAGATTAAGATACTCAATGAAAGTATTCCCAAAATATTCGTCCGCTCTTCTTTCAGTTCAATTCCAAACTGGCGTCGATTGTTATGACCACTGCTTGCGGGAGTCGTAATCCACTTGTGTTGAGAGTCACCCAAACCATGATACTTTGAGATTAACAAGCAATATTAAAGGAGATAGATCCCTGCTAACAAGCAATATTAAAGGAGATAGATCCCTGCCTAGATTCTCAATGATTTCTCTCTGTTCTCGTTGGAATGCGATGATTTTGATGTGACATATTGTGTTGTGCAAGATCGCTGATGGCTTTTTTTAAATGGCCGAATTACTTGCAAAGGTGGTTTTTATCGCAATTTCTCAACTTTCTAAGCTGTTTTTGAGTGTTTGTGATGCAATAAGCGCAACAGAAAACGTAACAGGTCTAATTTGTTGCCGAGCAACCTTCACTTTTCTGGTTTTGACGTTTCGTAATCTATCGGAACTATGAGTATAACCCAAGCTAGAATTGTTGCACAAGGGAGGGGTATACATTGAGTAGTTTTAAGTCTCGTCGCTGTTTCTGTAGATGATAAATCAGCTACCACTACCTCATCTTACTTCCTGAAAGATTCTGAAGTTAATAATTTTAGTTGAGAAGTTCTGGGTGGCACATCATTCATTGCACAGCTCTTATAATGAACCAGTCTGGCCATCCGGCTGACGCCAGACTTCCAGACTTCTTTTGATGCTCGCTTTGCTCGCATTCTACACAATGATTGCGAACAAATATGCAATTGGGCTTGATGAACCTTCCCCCCATCTCTCTCCTGAAAAACCCGCGATTCCGTCAGCGGTAGCCCTTTCCATATCGGCGAAATGATGCCCTTTTGTAGGGCCCTGTGGCTGTGAATAGTTGGGTATAACCGATTCAGTGCAAATGTTGTGTTGAAATGATTTATGCATAACCGGTTGCTGTGGTAATTCAATTGATAGAGATTCACCGGTGTATATAAACGGAAAGGAGGGAGTGGTTCTTCCAGAGACGGATGGAATTGACAGGGAACAGGGACATGGAAGGAAATAGTGTTCACCTGGGTGATGTAGGTAGGAGGGATGGCCGAAACGGGCCCAAGCACACCCATCATGCAATGGTCCCGACTTTCTCGTACTTCTGCATCACGGCGCACCCTTATCACCGCCCCATTGAACCGGACTCCAGGCGTTTCCCCACCTTTGGACGCCGGCGCACCCTTATCGCACCGTTGGACCCGCCTCCAGGCGTTTTCCCACTTTTGGACGCCGACGCAACCCTACTGCGACTTTGAACTTGTTGAAGAGCATTTGCTCCACTCTAGGTCACGCCCTCTGAATTTCGTTTCACACACACACACACACACACACACACACACACACACACACACACACACACACACACACACACACACACACACACACACACACACACACAAAAAAAATATGCTCGTTAATATAAGTCATGATCTTTGTTTGCACAGATAGCTCTTCCTACAATCAATAAAAATACCGAAAGTTCCATATACAAAAGTAACTCATGTTGTTTATATTTTTCCTGATTCAATATTTTTTTCAGGCCTTCTCTCCGCGGGTGTGATGTTTTTATTCCGAACCTTTGTGTTATAAGCTGGACTCAGTAGTATGGTCCTCAGTATGTCTGCTGTTCTTCGACTCCATAGTTTCTGTCCTGCATATTATAGTTAATTTCCCTTACAAATACTATCACAGGTTCTCTATAACTACGTTATGTATCAGTATTAATCCGACAACTTTCTCACTCGAACTATATTTACATGAGGTTTCCTGCATGAGCTTTATAAGTAACGATCATCCTTTCCGTTTTGACCCCGAGAAATTTTTTGAAACGTCGCCGTTCGCGGCTCGTGCTCTACATTTTTGTTTAAATTGAAGCTGAGAGGCTTCTTTTGTTCTTTCTGTCGTTACCAAGAGGGGTTACCGAACTAGTCGAACAGAGCATTACCACTCCAGCTGACATTCTTGTTCGGGTCCCCATCTCCAACTACCCATATCTTTGCGATGCAAATCCGCAATTTGGAGTGTTGATACTCCTCTTTTGTTGTTTTTCCCGATAACAGGTTCCCACATTGATACGGTACAGGTCAAAACGTTGTTATTAGTATAGATCGTTATCATGTTTCACATGAGATTTTATTCATCTAGCAGTTGTTGTTCCTCCTATATAGATGTCCCTAAGTATGTAAATGCGTTTGTAAAATTATTGGTATACATGGAGTTGAGAATTATTTTATGATAAAAATTGCAATGAATTATGCATGTCAAAACGGTACCTATACAATTGCTCACTGATGCTTCGCGTCCTTTTAGAAGATGAGTAGCGCCAACCAAGTGTGTCATCGAAATACCTGTGCACTTCACGGCTACTTATACGTTCGCAGGGTGTCTCGTTCCACACGTTATTAGTGGCAATGGGCGGGATCTTGCAGCTCTTCGATTATAACTTGGCTCCTCGATTAAAACTTGGAGTTTGATATACATCCAATGAAGTGATCAGTGCTGCAGCAGAAAAATTCTTCCCAATGAAACGAAGTATTTTCCATGCTGCTGGATGCCCTAAACGTTTGAGAATCATATCTGCTAGATATGAATGCATGTTTTTAGATTAAACTAGATGGTTTGTAAAAAGATAGTAAAATGCATCGACTCAAAACATCTACCGCTAGTATCAGTGGCAGCTTCTAGACAGTGAAAGAGCGTTGTTATAAAGGATGTTACTGAATCAGAATGGCGGCTGTTTCAGCTCCCGCATTGAATACAGAATACAGATCTGAATTTTCTTCCCTTAAAGACAGCTTTATTAACGAGTTGTATCCTGCCCGGTAGTGGCACTCTTGCTGTAACGGGTTTATACTGAAGATATCCGTAGATTCAATTGCCTACATGCGCTCAAATTGGTCAATTTTTATGATTGAGGGAGGAGAGTGGTCAAATCTTGAACTACATAAGTTACAATATCCGAGCTACAAGTTGCGGCCATTTTTTGTGAACTTTTTACGATTTGCGAAAAATCGCCTAGATCTCGTTACCAGATCATCAATAACGGCGAGAAAAGGATCTCGGCAGAGTGCATTTGCTTAGGGTGTCGATACATATGGTTTATCTGTTTTTGCATTTCGCAGGAATACTGAAAGCGAATACGCGTGGTTTCGCTCATGGTTTCCACTAGTTAAAGGCAATGGCTCTTGCCAAATTTCTGCTGGGACCGTGGATGTCAGAAGCTTACATAAAGTGTCGCAAGAACATCAAAAGCCGCACCTTAAAGGCAGTGTCTCGCCTCATTTTCGATTCTATGTTATCAACAGAATCTGGATCTACGCGATGCACCGAGTTCAACAATGTAAATATAGGGAACTCCAAATGTACGCAGACAAGGTTCGGGACCGCGGCGCGGCTCTCTTGGGGAGAGACATGGGCGCTTTGCATGCTGAGCGCCTGCGTCTCTACCCAAGAAAGCCGCGCCGCGGCCCTGACCCTTGTTTGCTTACGTTTGGAGTTTCGTGTATATGGTTTCTAATGAAACTCTCGAAAAACCCGTTTTCGAGGGACCAATCCAATTTGTCGCGGAAGAGTTCGACGGCGAGGAAACTGCATGACTTCTCTGCGCCTCTTTTGATCTCATTGATCGCATAGGTGTTCTCATTGTCGAATACTGTGCTGCAGTCTCGACCTGCCCTTGGAAAGGCGAGAGGTGCCTCGTACACGGGCCGAGAATTTGAGCGAATTCTCGGCCGGTGTAGCTGAGGTGAGACACTGCATCTAAGCTTATTTTCCCGACGATGATAAGCTGTCGCAGGTGGCACGAGCTGTCCACCAAGCCTCTTTCGTATGTCAAAAGGTTTCCCTTCATTTTTCTCATTTCAACTGCAGCTTGTGCACTGCGTACAGTTTTTTTCTCTGACCGAGCTCTCGTGAAGCAATGGATAATGGCCATTAAGAAGGATGACAAGTTGCAAGAAGTAATCCTTTCCTGGGATTCACCATGGGCCCGTAGTAAAGCCTTCAAACTTCAGGTGACCTCAACTGAGTGGTCGACTCAGAATACAGCTATGTAGGTCAGCTGGATGTCCGCCGATTTCACACGTATCAAGATATGAAGCTGAAATCGACTCCTCGTGTACATATTCACCGACCCTAGAGTGATAGATGGCTTAGTTGGCGAGGAAACAGAACCACCGTCCGTGTTTCCTCTTAAAACACCGGATCAAAAAGAATTACCTCCTTTGCAGATAGGGTAATTCTCCTATGGTTAATAGTAATAATTCTCTTTTGGGACTAGGTAGCCGCTGAAAACATGGGAAAAACGCCTCTCCATCATAATCTTATCAGTCTACGATTAGATAGAGGTGTGTGAGCATCTATTTTGCAATGGTTATCTCAGGTCGTTTTTCGGATGATCGGACCTTTAGTTACGATTAGTGATTTACAGAGGTTTTGAAAAATTTACGATTTACGAGAATCAAAATATTTATTACGCAAGTTCCCTGGTACTAAAGCACAAAACAGAAATGGTGTGAATCAGCATCACTTTCGAAAAGGAACAATAACGGGAAACCCTGTAGCGGACGGTCTGAATCCCTGTTCGCGCTTCGACGGCATTCTACCTTTTCAGCCATGTGGTGACATCATTTCCTTGGTGAGAAAAAAAGGACGCCAGCTACAGCAAATAACGTTGAAAGCCACCTTGAAAAAACGGTTGCTTCAATAGGAATGCTGCGCAAGAGGGACCGACGATTGATCGTGCAAGAGATGACGGATCAATGAACCGAGCGGCGTCTATTAAAAGTATTCGGTTATCCAGTTCCAGGGATAATTTTGAAAACATGGTTGGAGTGGAGTGTGGGCCACTTCCTGAGCAAATATTCTCTACAAAACTTCGATGGTGTTTCCTTTCCAAGCAAAATACCCGTTGAAATTCTAGACTCCAACTTGAAATGACGGTTGTGACAAGCATTGTCAGCGCATCACAACTCTTAGAGAATCATGACTCATCTCCGTCGAAATTCGAGTCGAAATGACGAACACACCCAGCTTGTATGCTATCGCGCAGCGGTGACGCGTCAGCTAACACAGGCCGGGTCACATGTGCAAGCCGCGCATTACCTTCGCATAGTGGAACTCATGAGTGTCATGATAGCGCGATACAGCACGGAAACAGCATTCCGATTTCGCGAGTCGTTTGCGTGCTTCCTGCTCTTTCATTCTCATTATGAGCTCTAGGTCACTCAAACCCTGAAATCCAGGGCTAGGATCCATGAACGCATAACTAGGGGAAACCAGGCTAGCAAACCAACTTTAGTAACAAGAATCCCAGCCCAGCAGAATATCTTAGACTTGAGCGCGCAATGCATCTAAGGTCGTGAAACTTACAGGGTGCATCAGAAGCGCTGGGTGTGAATCACCATGAAGGAAAAGGCGGCGTAACCGGTCGACTCTAATTGGCGTATTCAGGCCGCTTGTCACGCTCACTCTTTTGAGTTAGTACGGCGGCGTCTATTTCGTAACACATGAGGCCTTATGCCGGCATGGACGCGGCCAGCCACCTTTGGCCGGGCAGATTTGGCCACCGACACGTAAACTTTCGACAAGGTATCTCACAGAACTTTCTCAAGTTTCGAAAGTAGGGATTATTCGGTGCATTGGACACAATTATCGAATTCATTTTGTAGCAGAACGTCGCTGTGGGGAAGTTACGGTAGGTGGTGGAAAACGTAGTTAGTTCCGGCGCCATGTAGCTAGCTTTTAATGGCCACGAAAGCGTCCACATTTGGCCCACTTTTGAAAGGTGGCCAAATGTGGCCGGGATCTTCGGGAAAAAATTTGGCTGAAACTTTGCATGAAGGTGTTATTTTAGGTGCTGTGCACTAAAATCGCATCAATTTCGCATAATAACCTCATTTTAGTAGGGCTACGGTAGGTGTACGATAGGTGTGGAATCTTACAGAACTTTCTGAAACTGTGCTTAGCGTTTGTTTGAGGTGCTGAGCACGACTATCAATGCCATTTCGCATGATGTTGTCGCTTTCCTTCTTAACACATTCATGACAACACAGATTTTCCGCTCGGGGCCACTTTGGCCCAAAGCGAGTTTCCGCTTGCTTCTCACCAGAATTGCAGGAATTAGAGCATATTTGACATGCTGATCACAAATATGCCATCTATTTTACTCGGTGCAACACTTCTGTAATGTTACTGTATGTATACTGCAGAAACTGTGGGAAGACTTTTTGTCCTCAGAATTCAACCAAAATTACCAAAGGAAAGTTATTTTACATGCTGATTCAGAATATGATATTCATTCTCTACCTCTCACCGGAATTGTAGGAATTAGGGCATATTTGACATGCTGATCACAAACGTGCCATCTATTTTATTCGGTCATATCGCATTGCTGTGGGGTTACCATAATCATAATGCATGAACTGTAGGGAAGATTTGCATCAGAATTAACCCGAAACTGGGGTTATTTTAACTCTGATCTCAAACATAACATTTATCTCAAATATGGACCTCAACTTCGTGTTCAGCATGTCAAAAACCCGCACTTGCCAAAGTTTCACTGAATTTGGTGAACAAACTGCATCTACAGTATGCCTACAATAACCCTACAATACTGCGTTACGGTACAAAATGAATGTCGAATTTGTGCTCAGCATTTCAAACAACTTTGCTCACCAAAATTACACTGAATTTCGTCACTAAACTACACCTACAGTATGCGTATAGTAATCATAAAGTAGCGCTACAGTAACCTTACAATACTGCTTTACGGTGCAAGATGGATGGCGTTTTCGTGATCAGCACATCAAGTAACCCCAAAGTTCAAATTTGCAGTAGATGCTGTGAGAGAACGCATCAACAGTATCTACGGCATGCTTACAGTAACCCTACAGTATTGCGGCTACGGTAGAAAATGGGTACCGTTTCGGTGTTCAGCGGGTATAATAACCCTTGGGACCGGAAGTTGGGAAGGTTCCACCTAAGAAAACGGGCTAAAACGGATACGACCCACGGGTGGGTCGTATTGTCCGTTATGTGTTAAATCAGCATATTCTTCCAAATTCTGGTCGGCCAAAGGTGGCTAGAAGCGGCCATGCCGGCATCAAGCCTATCGTATATTGATGCGTGGCGTCTTACGCGTAAGACTCGAGTTCAAAATGGTGGGCGTGACGGGCGGCTGGAGTGCGCCAATCAGAGTCGCGTAGCTACGCCCCTCTTTCCCTAACGATGACACACACCTAAAAGAATTTCGGAAAGCATTGTTGTTTCCTGGCTTAAGCAGGACCAGGAGTTCGAGCACCTCTTGTGGAGGAAAAGAAGGTGGCGTCCACAGCGGAAATCAACAGCAAGATTGGGAAAGCCTCCACAGTGCTTGCTTCGCAAAAGTGGTGCGTTTGGAACAAAGACGTAATCTCGCTCACCACAAAAATGCGCCTATTTCGAAAGCTATTAATGCGATTTTCTGTACGGATTTGAAACCTGCTGAAGCTGGACCCTGGCAAACTTGAGACCTTCCACATGCGCCGTTTTCGTCAGATGTTCGGAGCAGCTATCGTTAACCGCATCCAAAATGAAGCTAATGAAGCTATCCGTGACAGTTGTGGGCCGTAGCCAACGGTGAAAGAACAAATCGGAAAACGAAGACTACGTCTGCTTGGACATGGCTGCAAAATGGGCGCCACCCGACCACCACACAGTCTTTTGTGGACGAAACACAGAGATTTGTTTTCTTGTGTTTCACGACTTTAACACTTTCGCGACAATGTGCTCAACCGGTTGACGCGCATAGTGCGACGCGTGGGATCGCCTGCTCAACCGGGTAAGCACGCTCTTTTCAGAGTTGTATTTCTGTGAAGCAGTCATAATTAGCAAATTTCTACGTAGTATTATTCTAACAAATTTTCAAGCTTTCTACACATGCATGGGACATAGCAGATCTTCCCTCAAACTTTTCTCAATTTCAGGTTGAAACGTACACCAGAGAGAACGACAAATATGAAAAAGAAACTACAACCACTATCTATTATAGTAAACGGACGACAAACATTTGGAAACACTCTTTACGATCACAACAGAGAGAGCGATCCGGCCCAGACTTGCGCAGATTCGGGGTATTACGCGGCGGAGGAAAAATTTCTACCACGTGGGACTACGTGCTCAAGCGGTTGAACACGGGTCCCACTTGTGCGAAAGTGCGTGTGGCTATGTGACACACCATGTCAAGAGCGTAAGGTCGGGAATGTGTTAAAGTAGAGCCGGAGGCACCAAAGAAAACTGGACCAAGCAAGTCAATGCAGATCTGAAGGCACTGCGGTGTAATATCGTTGAAAATTATCACTGCAAATCGTCAAGAACGAAAGCATGTCGTTCAGGCGATTCTTTCTTCAGCGGCACCTATAGCAGTGTAGTGGTTGAGAGGTCCGACTGCTCCTCGAGACACCAAGTAAAAGATGGGTAAGTATTATTGCTTCCTAAAACGCGCAGAAGAGGTGAATTGAGAAATCTAACAAACAATGTATTAGGTGCGTGCAAAAGTTCCGGGGCAGTTGGTGGTATTTCACCGTTCAACGTCGTTTTGCTCCTTGCGTTTACGATATCCTGCAACGGTTTTCATGTATGCTGGTAGCCCGAAACATCTGCTACCTACTCCACTTTTGGCTCGGGTCTACGTCACAGCGTTGCTCTGTTTTGGGTGTAAAATCGATGCTATGAGCTGTGCAATAATTTGGGGAATTTCGCTTTATGAGATCAAATCTAGACGATCAACAGGAGAAGCGCCCCATATCATCAATAATGCATTCGTGGAGTGTATGTTCTCTAAAATGCCAGGTGCTCGAAGGTTCGTAGGAATTCTGAACGGAGATGAGAGCCTAGAAAATGCTTCACAAGTTGGTCAGAGATTTGGTCATCGCAATGGTGCCAGGAAAGAGCAGGTTGAACCAGACCTTGTGCAAAGTGCGCAAGACATTACGGGGGATTCAGTCAACAATGTTTCGTCACTTGAAGAAAATCGGTAAGAAGGGAAAAGTGAGTAGATGGATTTTTCGTGAGTTGAGCGAAGAGCACTGACGTCCACACTGGCAAGTCTGCAGATATTTGACCTTCAGATTTTCTAACAATTCGTTTCATGCAAGAATTGCTATTGATGATAGAGAATGGGTCAGGTACGACAACAGGGGGAGGTCACCCCAAAGTCCAGGCTCCTACCATCCATCCAAAAAAATGGCCGAACCATCACTACCTTTTTCAAAAAGAATTCGACCTTTCATGGTCAGCAATGTGACTCATCTGCAATGAATTTGTTTTCTAATGAATGCACAATAATCGTAACTTCTTTTCCCTAGAGTAATCACGGGAAAACTCTTAAGAATGGGGTTGACACAGGCGGAAATATGTGGTTTGTCCCGGCTGCGGGATAGCGCACACCAGCATATTGCAGTGTCAACCGTATAAATAATTGGTCATTCGTGCTCCGAAATTCTAGCCTAACTTTTATTACTCCTTATACCTGCCTCTAACAGACTACCCCCATTTCAGCCTTCTATGGCCTTACCTTGCGTGAGGCGGGTTATTCCTAGCATCACCCTCTCGATGGAGCGTTCGACGACGCTAACCGCATTCTCATCCTGCTTGCGCAACGCCCAGGTTTCTGAGGCGTAGGTCAAAGCAGGGAGAACGGTTGTGTTGAAGAGGTGGGCACGGAGCCTGGTGTTCTTTGTCTTCTTCACTACGTCCTCGATGCTCTTGTAAGCTCCCCAAGCCGCTCGTTTCCTCCTGCCCAGCTCTGGAGCGAGGTCGTTCATCATATTGACTTCCCGACCTAGGTATACGTAGCTGGAGCATTCGGATATGGTCGTTCCGTTGAGCGAGAATGGGGCATCCGGGACCCATCCGTTCCTCATGAACATCGTCTTCGTCAGATTCAGCTGGAGACCAACCTTTCCACACGCGTCCTCGAAGTCGGCCAGCATCTGTTCCGCTTCGCTGATGGATGGTGTTATAAGAACGATGTCGTCAGCGAAGCGAAGATGACTAAGTCGCCGGCCATCAACTTGCACTCCCATGCTATCCCATTCCAGTTTCCGCATGACGTCTTCAAGAGTGGCGCTGAATAGTTTTGGCGACACGGTATCGCCTTGCCGAACCCCTCTCTTGACGTCGATGATGATGTCGTCGTAGAATGGAGAAATCCTGGTCGTGAAGTTGCTGTAGAGCTCACGAAATACCTTGATGTATTGAGTAGGTATGCCCTGGTTGCCCAGGGCTTCCAACACCGCTTCCGTCTCAACAGAGTCGAAGGCTTTCTTCAAATCGATGAACGTGAGACAGAGGGGCATCTTATACTCTCGCGATACTTCGATGAGTCTAGTGACGGTGTGTATGTGGTCGATCGTACTGAATCCTTTTCGAAACCCTGCTTGCTCGCACGGCTGTCCCTCGTCTAGCGTCCTTTCGATCCTATTGAGGATCACTCGCGTGAAAAGCTTGTAGACGACGGACAGTAGGCAGATGGGGCGATAATTGCCAATATCCTGCGGGTCTCCCTTCTTGTACAGCAACACGGTCCTGCTGGTCTTCCACTGGTTAGGTACCTTGCACTCCGACAGGTACCGCGTGAAAAGCCTAGCCAAGGTGGTAATGAGAATTGGCGGTAGGTTCTTCAGATGTTCCGGTCGAATCCTGTCGGGGCCCGGTGCTGTACGATTCTTCACCGACTTGATGGCATGTCGGATTTCGGAAGGGAGAACCGATGGGACAACATACCCGTCCTCCCTAAGGTGACATTGAGGGAGGTGGACGTGGCTATCGAAGAGATCCGAGTAGAAGTCGTAGATGACCTTCTCCATTACCCGTCTTGATGAAGAAATTGTTCCGTCCGGGCGCCGGAGGGCGGACATCTTGGTCTTGCGATTGGCGAAGTCTCGGCGGGCGCAGCGAATGCTTTTCCCTGCCTCTGCGGCTTCAGCCAACACTGCTGCTCGTCTCTCCTTGAGGTCTTCTTTTATCGCTTCTCTGCACCGTTTTGCGAGCTCGGACGTTAGCTGGTAGTTGCCTGCGGCTCTCGCGGCTCCACGCTGGCGTATGAGCTCGAGGGTCTCGTAAGACAATCGTCTCTTGGTGACTCTCAAACCCTCAGCACTCTTTGCGCTGTCGCGGAGATGCTGTACAAGCCGATCGTACTCTTCGTCGATGTTGTCGACAACCGCATCTTCCCAAAAGCCGGCTAGCGTAGTGAAAAGATCCCAATTGATGACGGGTTTGGGACTCCTTCTCTTAAACTTCACGGCTTTCTCTCCTTTGCGTGAAAAGAAGAATCTTGCACGAAGGAGGCGATGGTCGGATCCGGTGTAGAACTTTGGTACAACACCGACGTCGGTCAGGCAGAACCTTCGATTGACGATGATGTGGTCAATTTCATTATGGTACTCTCCACCGGGTGACTCCCACGTCCAGCGTAGGGAGGTTGGCTTCTGAAATTGAGAGTTACCATGGATGGTCTTTGTCGTCATGATGAACTCAGACAGCCTCTCTCCCTGTTCGTTCCACTGCAGGCCGTGGGTACCGATGTGAAGTTCCTCAGGCGTTCTCCTAGGACCAATCTTGGCGTTGAAATCGCCAACGATGATCTTGTAGAATGTGTGGTCTTCCCTGTAGAACTTCTCCAAGTCCATATAGAAGGCCTCAATATCCTCTTCGTCGTAGCTGGATGTTGGAGCGTAGGCGACGAAGATTGTCAAGGCCGGTATTGATCCACATCTTCTCAACCGCAAACGTCCGATTCGGGTTGTTAGCTGTTCGAATGAGTCGATGTTCATGACCAAGTTCGTGTTGACGAGGACACCGACTCCACCAACTCCTCTACTGTCGCAGGTTCCAAGGAACAGCTCTTCTCCAGTGTCGAAGGTGGCATTCAGTGGTCGGTGTCTCCTCGTCTCGGTCAGTCCGATGACGTCGTACCTGATCTTCCTGGCTTGCATCATCAAATCCTCGATGGAAGCTTCCGATGCAAGCGTGCGTGCGTTGAAGGTACAGACCGTCATCATAGTCCTTCTGGTTTTAGGCAGCCTAGATAACCCCTCGGACCTCGTCCTCACTGGCGCTGCCGTACCAGTGACTCTTCCGAGATCAGGGGAACACTCTCTATTATTGCTGTGTTGAGCTTGAAGAATTTTAAGCCCACAGGAGATAGCTTGCTGGGCTCGATTCCCCCGTGGGAGGCTGGAGTGTGATTTCACCGGGAAGTTAGCCGGGCTTCCCGGGAGTGGACGATGGAGCTTATTTGTTGGAGGCGACTCCGAACCGCCTCCCTTGTACCTCCCAGTCACTTGAATGCAGGGCTTTTGGTCGGATAGATGTGCAGGATACAATCTGCAGACACGCAGTCACACCCATGCACGCATGCATGAACATGCCCACGCGCTGACAGAAGGTATAGATCGTTCCGACACTGCAGAAACAGGGAGTCCATCCCCTGAATCCACCCGCGTCTCAGGGCAGGCACAAGGTCGCGTTTGGTCCGCGATTAGCCCCCTATCCGCCACCTGGGGACGCGCCACGTAGCCTCGCGACTAACCGGCTGGGATCCCTCGTATGAGGGCTGGAATATGGATCCACCCTCCGTCAACAATCGAAGATGCGCTGCCGCTTACGCCAAGTTGAGTAAGCGTTTTAACGACAACCGTTGGACAAGAGCCGTCAGCGACTGGACTCCACGGGACGTTAAGCGCACGACAGGAAGACCACCGACCCGATGGTCAGACTTCTTCACGAAGTCCTTCAAGGATAGATACGATGCTCTCCGTGTCCCTCGAACGGACAGAATCCACTGGACAACTCTGGCTCGCGAGAGGGACAAATGGAAGGATTGCTGGCGCCCGCTCGGTATACCCGAAGATCAACGGGAGTCAAGGTGATCAAGGTGATGGCCTTACCTCCGCTGTAAAACATTTAATGAACAGGCCCTACTGGAAAACGACGTGTGCCACCGTTACAGGTGTAAACCTGTCATATTTTTAGTTTCCGGAAATATATTTGCTGTTCCATATTGGCAACATCACGGGGTTGCCAATGCTTTTTGTTTTGATCAAAATTGCTGACTTTGAGTCAAGTTATGACGTTTTGAAAAATTAGGTGGAACTGCCCCGGAACTTTTGCACGCACCTAATATATTGACATGGGGTCGATTGCAAATAGGATTCTTTTTTACCATTCATAGATCCTTCTTGTTTTAGGTGCGGGAGAACGGGAATGGACGTGTTGACTCCGGGACACAACTTAATGTAGAGTTTTTGGCATGACTTTGCGTTTCTGAAGGACAGTCCCAATTCCTGTTGAGCACTGGAGAGGGCATAGTGTCCATAATCTAGAAAAACTCTAATGTTCTTTTAGGTGAGGGAAGGACCGAGTGAATCACGTGTTTCTTCCAGTCATTGGGCTAAGGAAAAATAACCATTTTACGTGTACTTTAGCTATCCTAGATGACCTACACTGATTAAATGCACGCGGACGAAAAGCAGAAAATATTAATCTTGTTATAGAAAACTGGCAAAAAATTGTAAAACAAGAGAAGAATTCAAAGGTGCGGTGCAATTTCCGCGATTCTGCAAAAAAAAAAAACTTTTTTCGACTATTGCGGACAGAACCGCTGCCTAATTTGACCGTCTTTTGAATTTTCTGCAGTTTTCACTGGTTCTTCGCTACAGGTTTCCTTTACCAACCACAGGAATTTGACGACTTTAAAAGAACATATCACGAACTTGGACAAAATATCCGTCAACCACAGGCGCGCCAGGGTTGACACTACCATTAATCCTTTCAGCGTTACTATTCCTGAAACAGGAGGGATTGCTGTATGCTAAGGTAGGATTTAAGACCGAAATTACCTCAGACATTCGGGCGTTTAGAGCGCGGTCCCAAACGGTTTCCTGCCGCATGACAGCTGCGTGACAAACACAAAAGTGGGCGGAGTTGGCTCGTCTACTCCGTCGTTGGCTGCGCATATTGCCCCGTTTGGCCTGCCATGACCTCCTATGGGGATGACAGGGTTAGGGCAGGTCCGGTGACTACAAAAACAGTACAAAAATGAGTTAGCCGGGCGCGTATTAGTTCCCTGCGCCAGCGCTCGACAAGCCGGACATCTGCAGCGAAACGGATTTTCCCCTCCGCGCTGCGTCGGTACGCGACCGCATTCCACGCATCTCGTCTGGCCAAACGGTGCCCTGGTTTTCAGTTGGCCAGACAAGTCCCGTAGGGTTCGTTCAGTCTCCGCTGAGGCGGAGACTAGACTAAGCTTTCACAGACGTCTGTCGGCTTATACATATATGCATCCACGTGGCAATGGAGAAAGAAAAAACAGGATGCAGGATTACCTACGTGTGTCTTGCCCCATGAGCATTTACAGCAACTTTTGCTGCTCCGTCCGCACCTTCAGCAACTATTCTTGCTCCGCACGCGACTAACTGCTAGAAGTCTGCATCTGCTAAAAGTGGGCGAATTCACCTCCGCTTCAAACTAGGGATGAGCGGATTATCCGTATTCGGCTGTCCGTTTAGTCGGCATCCGCACGTTTTCGGGCTTTTGGCGCCGGATAACGGTGCCAAGAAGGCCAGAAACAGTGGCTTCATATAGCACGTTTTCAACAGAGGAGAGCTATTATTTCGAGAAAGGCATCGCTCTAGCTCGTTTTCTGTGATATGTAGTACATACTTGTACTTGCCCAGAAATAAAATCTCTTGCTCAGGTTTTCTCGGTAGTCCGATAGTGTGATGCATTAACCCCGAAGTCAATATTTATTAGTAGAATTATCAACAACGTTGGCTAATGTTGTGATCATTAACAGCGTTGAAGTTGATGACCTCGCAGCTCACCGATGAGCGATGTCTCTTGCTCGTGCAGTTCATTCCGACCACAGGTTGAGACTTACTGTTTTCACCAGTTTTTGAATCTATTAATCGAATCGTTAATGATTCGATACGATCATAATAGTCGCTCAATACTAGAAGGTTTATCAGAATTCCACAAAAGATATGCATATGAAGCAAAGCTTCACCCTATGTGATGGCACCCAAAAATCGCATTGTCGTCAATGGGTCTAGGAACAAAGCCTTGCAAGGACCAGCTATAAAAAGTCGCGGACATGCATCATCTCAAGCAACTAATCAAACTATCGAACACTCAAACATCAGTGGAACTGTTATTTTCCTGGCGAACTCTTGATACTAACAGCTCTTTACCACAACGATGTCTTGTAGATTATGGAACTCCATCATCATCCAATATGGTATTCCGTTGAAAGTTAGCGTTATCTAACGCACAAGTGTCTGGTAACTTATTGGTTATCGAACATTTATCCGTTATCTGGCCATTTTTGGCAGATCCGTTATCCACACCGTTATCCGGGTCGTGGAAAACCTCGTACGCGCTCATCCCTGCTCCAAACGCTCAAATGTCGAGTAGGTTAACAGCAGCAATTACGGAGAACTTCCTTATGGAAATTTCGCTGTACTAGCGCCCCTTTAGGACGCTAGAAAGTGTGGTGGGGGCAGCCACTCAGGGCATGTGCAAAAGCTTTGCACTTGCCAAATCATTAGAAAATTGACAAATAAGCAAAACTAATAATTAAATGGGCTCAAATATGAAACCCTTCTCATAGGTCGAGTATAAATATGATAATCATCATAGGGTGTATTAGTGCGTTTTCCACACCACTGAGCCAACGCAGACGCGTTTTTCATCGGCGGACCTGTACCCTGCCGTTCTCCACACTATTGGGCCAAAGCGAATTCGTATCCTGGTGTTCTCCACACTGTTGGGCCACGGCGGGCCTCTCTTCAATCGGTGGACCCGCATTATGGCGATTTTCTCACAGCTGGGCCGAAGCGGACCCGTTCTTCCTAGGCGGACCCGTATCTTGGTGTTCTCCACACTACTGAGCAACGGCGGGTCCTTCCTCGTGGTCCCGTATCCTGGCGTTCCTCACACCACTGGGTCAAGGCGGACCCTTCCTCCATCGGTGGACCCGCATTCTGGCGTCTTCTTCACTCTTGGATCACAGTGAACCCGTTCACCGTCGACTGAACCGTATCCTGGTCTTATTCAATTAGCGGAGCGGAACCAACTTATATTGGCGGACCCATATCCTGAAGTTTTCCACACTATTTGGCCACGGGAGCCCCTCTTCCAAGTGAGGGCCCGCATTCTGGCGTCTTCCTCACGGTTAGGCTAAGCCAGTCGCCTTTTCCATGGGTGGGCTTGCACCCTGGCATTCTCCACACTATTGGACTAAAGCGAGCCCATACCCCTGGCGTTCTCCACCATTGGACCGAGTCCTTCCTGGTGGACCAGCATTCTGGTGTTTTCGTCACTGTTGGGCCACACCGGACCCTTGTGAGACCGGTGGATCCATATCCTAGCGTTCCTGAGCTAGAGCAAACCGATTCTTTAATGGCGAACCTGTATGCTGGTCTGCTCCACATTATTGGGCCACTGAGCCGTCGGTCAACCCTCATTCTGGCGTTTTCCTCAAATTAGGCCAAACCGGACCCGCTCTCCATCGGTGAAGCAGTATCCTAGCGTTTTCATCACTTTGGGGCCACGGCACACCTGTTTTCTATCAGAGCCCCCGTACCTTTAGTAAATCTCGAGAGTAAGAGCATCCCCCCACTTCGCCAGCTCAAAATGAATAAAAATGAACCGGCGATACAAGATTTATTTATTTATTTATTACACCGTATGGGTGTACAGTCCTTGTCGAAAAGATAGACGGATTGCGCGTGCGGTTCCATATCGTCGCGGCCGCACAATCGCGTTGGGACCTACTACACCCTCTCACTTGGAGCATGCTCTCTCCTCATCCCTCGTTCGGGTCCCACCGCGTTTCCGCAGTCACGGAATCCGTCTATCTTTTCGACAAGGACTGTACCATCTTCAGAACAGTGTCAAAAAAAAAAAACAAGCTGGTCGAAACACTAGGGATGAAACCATAGCAAACTGAACTTAAAAAAAAGCTAACATTGTCAAACAAGTAGGGGTCAACTGGGATGGTCTTGGTTCTGTCCAAGCCGCCTTCCTGACATGAAAAAAAAACCTGATCTGTGGTGAACTGTATGATAATTTTTGCCACTCTCATGAAGGAGGAAAAAGACTCAAAACAAGCGCTTTGTTCAAGTTTTCAACTTGTGTATTGCCATCGATACCGATTGGGCTGATTACTTCAGTATGAATTGACCAAATGCTGCCTGTTCCCCAGATTTTATGGTAGAATGCCAGGGTACACTCGAATATCAAAGGGTCAGGACCTTAAGGATAATCACGCACTAAGAACGCAACTGGAAGATCCATTCTGGGGCGGACGCTTAGGCGACTCTTTGATCTGCTACGAACCCCAGGCGTAAGCTTAGCGGGATGCCCACCGGCTCCCTTCCCCTTAAGGCTGTCAAAACCGTAGCAAGACTACGTGAAGTGTCGGAACCAATCGTTGTCATTTATCGCACAGGCAGAAGACACTTTTTGGAAAAGTTGAAGAATAGCAAGTGGTTTTTTTTTTCATTACTGGTACGTTGCACGCGAAAAAACGAACGAAACGAAACACATGATGGGAAGTGCAATGAATCCGGCTAAGTAGTGGAAGCAAGACCAGCCAACATATAAAAAATGAGGTTAGTAGAATCGAACAGAACATACATGGTTAAATTAGAACATCTGCAAAAATAAAACACGTGTGATCACCCTTGGCAAAGAGACAAAGCTGACGTATTAACCTGAGAAGGTGCATGAAAGCCGAGTGGTGGATCCTCAAAAAAAGCCTATCTGTATGTCGTGTTCACCTGAATGTGAAGAAATAGCAAGAAAGCATTTAGGGTGTATTTGGAAAAAAAAATTTTGTTCAGTAGGCACGGATATTCAGTATTTCAAGAAAGTCAATATTTTTTAGATTCTTCTTAAATGATCGCGAATTTTGACAACCAAGAATTTCGTTAGGTAACGTTTGCACCCATCTCACTCCACGGTAAAAAAATGGAATGACAGACGCTAGCAAAACTAGTCCTAATAATCCTGCTGCAATGAATAGCAAACCTACCTGTGCGTCCCCGGCAGGGTTTGGGGACCCAATATTTACTGGGGCGAAGCTTCAGTTCCATTCGAAATAGTTGGAAACAGAAAAACAGATTGCTCAGAGTACGACGGTAAAGAAGACTTCTGAGTCCCAGATATTTTAGTCGATCACAATAAGTTGGAAGTGACGCAGAATATGTAGCATTGGCATGGCTCTATAGAATACGATCCTAGTAAAGGTTTGCTGGACTTTTTCGATCTTATCTTGGAGCTTCTTGCTATGAGCTTCAAATTTGGGAGGCATGTTCAAGATGTGGGAGAACATAGGATTTGTAGAGCTCAACAAGTACAGCGGGATCGTTGCAGCGTACATTGCTGAGGATAAGGAAAAGAACTGAGAAAGCTTTTTTTTTACTATTATTTCAATATAAGATGAGAACGCCAATCTCGAATTGATAATCACTCCCAAGTCCTTCACATTATCCCGAACTTCTACTCTTAGACCGCTGCATTCGTAGTTTATACAAGGGTCATGCCCAATGTGGAAAACGAAAGTTTTGCTTAAGTTGACGGCAAGCTTCCAGTCATTAGCCCATTTCACCATTCTTTGTATTGATTTGGTCAATGCTCTGTGAATCTCACCCTTATTCTCCGCATTGTAAGCGCTGTTTACCTTAATGTCATCGGCATACATCTGTACTCTGACATCGGGATGTGTCTTCAACGTGTCCGGAAGATCATAACAGCAAGGGGGAAAGAACGCCCCCTTGAGGAACACCGCTGGGACAACTATGATGATCAGAGGAACTGTTTCCTACTTTTACATGCATGAATCTGTCACGTATCATTTCCACGATAAAATATAATTATCGTGGAAATGATACGTATCGATTGCCACGTTACATCGCCATAGATCGCTGCCAAGCAGATCTCATTGCCCGTACTCTCGAAGATGTACCCAAAATAAACTGGTGATGTGATGATAGCGATGTATATCGATCGATAATGGTAAAGGCTTGGGATCAACTATTGGTTGATTGGTGACACAATATCATGCCTTGCCAGATTGAAGCGTTTATTCTGTATGTTAGTGCACAAACTTTCTCGAAATGAAAGGATATCGTGACTGCACCATCGCATCGGAACCACAGCATGGGATGCGGCAGAAGTATCCATCGAATGAAGCGACCGCATAGTTCAGCCACCATCTAGCTCCTGAAACGCTACAGGCATCCCTTCAGTGGAGCTGCCTAAACCGTCGCAACAGTGGAAGGGTAGTTTTCCTGCTGCGCACATTTTGCAGCCTGAAAACTTGTGAATGCTCCCTCACCCCTATGCTGCGAGACCGCTAGCGACGTTGAAGAAATCACCATTCTGTGCATGCTGGAGAGCCAGCAGTGACGTAATTGGCGGGTCCCGAAACGAACGTGTCTGAGTCCCTAAAAATCGGCCATCTCGCCTCGCAGTCTGCGCCTCAAGATTGCCGGTGCCTATGAGTGCCGCTGCGTTACTGGAACAATATCTCTAGCCGCTCTAGCCCTCTTACGGCGCTTTGTTTAATAGGTAGATTCCAGGGTTTTAGAGGACATAGAACTTATATCTGATGACGAAATAACGCCAAATGCGCGAGAAATCCACGAAAACGTGATGGTGCCTTCCTTGAGTTTGATTGCGTGCCTCTTTACGTTCGCGGATCGTGCCACGCGGATGTTAGGCGCAATTGTGCACAGGCGACCGAGGCTGAGTGAATTTGCAGCGGACACCGAAGCATACACACTGAGATCAGCATCCGCGGCAATATCTTTGCAAGTGTATAGCGTTTGTCACGGAGTAAACATCGGTGCAATTGCGGATCCAGTACAAAAGCTACGCTAAAAACGCAACCTTTCAATTGAGAATTTGATCTATTGGAATGGATCGGCTCGCGTGCGTACTGCAACACGATGTCTACTCCGAGTTGAATGCCCTATAGGTGACAGTTCTTGGTGTTCTACTTCCCAATGAAACTCTAGTGACCTTCTACACGGTTAACGACTTACTTCTGTGAATGCTGCCTTTGATGGTAGTTGTCAATTCTTGGATCTTTCAACTCCCTTTTTAGCGAGTGGCTATGAATGCCCAAAGACGTTTGACGCACACTATGACATGGAGCAGAACAAGTCGAGAAGACTGTTGGGTTATTCCGAAAATAATGGCAATTTCAATGAGAGTGGACCTATTGGTATACAAAAAAGGGATCGGTTATCATGGCCTTAGTAATCCACCCCGCAAGTTGGTATCAATGTTGCTAGCATGACGGCAGCACCCTCCACAAGGTGGCAACTTTGGATTCGAAGTAGGTGTGAGATGCGGCACTCCGATATGGCTGCAAAACTTAGCGACGTTCACAATAGCGAACCCCACTACATAGCGATCACAAGAAAGCGACTGATCCACTTGGCCATATCAATATGTTGTGACGTGCGATTGAATCTCAACATAAACATCAACCAGATCAGATTTTTGATTTGTTTTTGGTATCTCATCTCACAACAGTGTATGGTATTGGTAGAGGAGCTGAAATCAACTGGTATTGTACTCAATTGTGTTAATTTTTCCATATTACTAATTTTGCTCCGATTTTCTATCGGTCTCTTTGTGCCTTCAGGTTGACCTTTGTTCTCGCTAACCCTTGGCAACATTATCGTTGGATTCCCTTAACAATACAATCCAGTCGGATGAATTCCCTCGCTCTCTGCAAAGTGCTTCACTGCGTGACCTACAGGCAGCGTTGCGACCAGCTGAGTGAATTGATGCTCGACTACCTGAGTTCACACCAGTTCAAATTTCAGCGCTGTTTTTATCTCTATTTTCTTGACCTCTTTTTCGAAATGTTATCGGTATAATTGCTGGATCTTATTACTCCTTGTATTCAGCCATCGCTTTCCTAGTTTGTGTTTTATCCCTTTAGCCATGCGTTTTGGATAGTGATTTAGTGCTTTTTAAACTTATTCTGTTATTGATACTAGCCTTGGACCCACTCCGACGTAATGAAGAGGACCAACAGATGAATGGCAACAATAAAATAGCTCTCACAAAACATGTAAGAATCACTCCCAAAAAACGTTCATTTAAAGGCATAAAAATGGAAGAAAACAAACAAACCAGTAACAATGTAAGAAATAATGGGAACAAGCACTTTTAATTGGAATATTTTTCAGAAAAATGAGAAAAATTGGAAAAAAAGCAGCGCTATAAACCCAACTGGTGTGAAATGTGGCGGTCGATTATGAACTCAGCTAATCAGCCGGACAAAACGAGGGCGCGTGATGGGGCACTTTGAGGAACATGGCTAGATTAATTCTGTGAGAATATACCTTTGGAAAGATTACAGGGGAATGCTGTCCAAGGGTTAAGGAGAAATAAAATCAACCAGATAACACAAGAAAAGGCTCCAAACGAAACTATGGCGAAAATTGATTGTTCACACAAAATAGTGCGTGAGCGACGCCACTTTGCTCGTGACGGTTGAAGTCCCCGACGAGGTACGACCTTGGACATGGCAGCCCTAGGGACATGCCGACAGGGAAACCTCTTTCATTACACACTCTCTCGTCGCGCTCGCATGCTGCCACCTACGCTGTCACCTTAAGGCGGCAACTTTGGTGGCGCCGAAGAAGATCGCAACCTTGTGGGCACTTCGGGCTCCCCTTTATTTCTGCACAACAGTTCGGAATCAAGAGATCTAGCCACTACACATGAGGATGAAGTGATTTGCAGAGATGGCACTCATGTGAAATAAACTCGCGAAAATCAGCCGTCCCTATTGATCGAGGTGCCTTCGCACCGTTACGGCTACCACTGATGTCGCACCCAGGTGCCACCGCGAGTTGGCATCTTGCAGGGTGGATTACTACCGGCACATCCGCCGAATTTTGAGGATAAGGCTCAAATACAGGCTGATCTAAAATTAGGATGGCTTGAAACAGTTTTGTGCATGCTTTGCCTCCTTGGGTTCTTGGGTTACACCTTTCTTGATGAAATATGTTATTTTATAATGAGCAGCACGTCAATTGATGGTTGTTCAATCTATTTGCAGGCTGCTTCGATGTTCTGCGGTAATCCGATCACCTCGAACGTAGGTTCTGGTTCACGACTTGGTGTTATGATGTAAGTAAATCCGCTTGCTTCTCCTCGCTGCTCCTTTTGCTCCGATCACAAGTTCTACAACTCGAAGAAGTTCTGACATTGTGCCAGAACTTGTTAATTTGCTGATTGATCGGGCCACCGAATTCCTCCTTTCGGGGGATCCAGGTGGCCACTGGTAGTATATGCGCATCGCGCAAGGTTGCAGATAAAAGTTCTACCACTGAACCGTTTATTCGTTGTATGGGCGCAAACCTTCTGAACAGAATAAAAATAAAAGACGCCACCCTTCCATCTCTAAGTCGCCAGTTTTGATGAATGCATGTTCGGCGCTGCTAGAGTGGTCAAAACCGCGCTCTAGCTACATTTTCTACCTTCTATCGAGGAATCATGATAGTCTCACGGTAACGCTCCGCAATCGGTTCCCGGATGCTGTGGCGAAGTCGTGCCGAGCGAGACGCCTTGTACTGTGTGAAAAGTGTCTGAGGCCTTCGCACACTGAAACGGGGACTGCGGAATGTGTTTCGCTTCGTGTAGCAGATCACACAACGTACCACTCTGCTAAAATCGCCATTGTGGTCCACTCTTCAAACGTATAGGAAGCTCCAAATGTCCGCAGTCAAAAGGGGCGTGGCCACGGCGCGGCTCCTTGGTCAGACATAGGCGCTCTCTATGCTGCCTCTGGCTTCTCTGACTCTGCAGACAACCAGTGGCAATGCAGAGCGCCTGTGTCTCTGCTTAAAGCCGCGTCGTGGCCACGTCCCTCTTGACTGCGGGCATTTGGGGCTTCATATAGCTACAATAAAGAAGAAGACGTCGACTGAGGTTATCCAATGTTGATAGTCCTAATTTGTTGCTTGTAATTTTTTTGTAATATGCGGAATTTAGTGTGTTCCTGTAGCAGTGTTTTGACATTGTGCCAGAACTTATTAACCGCTGGTTATTTACAAGCCGGTTCTGATACTTTATCTCGAGCAACACTCACCCCATTATCTCGGAAAATATATGTTTAAAATGAAACATTCCAGCTCACATTTTTGCCAAGATAGTTCTCTAAGTCGTTGCTCCTGTAAATTGTTGTATTAATTTGAAAATGAGTGAAATATCTAAAGAAATGCGGTGTGGCTTTTTTCTACTATAAAAAACAAAGCCGCTGCAAGAGCATACCAAAAAAATTTGTGAAGTGTACGGCGAAAATGCTGTTAGTGAACGAAGGACCCAGGTTTGCTCAATTCCGTTCCGGAAATTTGGATGTTAAAAATGCACCTCGCTCAGCTCGGCCAATAACTGGAAAAATCGATGAAATTTCGCAACTGTTGGAGCAGGACCGACTATCCTGATATATTCTAGCTCTTGTCAAGGAAACATGATGTCTTGTCAACGAATCCCCTCTCATTCAGGTGCTAAGAGTGTGCGGCACCGGCTTTGGACATTCCACTATCAGACTTCTATGGCAAACTCACAGCAAGAGATTGGCACCTCCCTTTATATTCTGCATTAATTACATTAATCAATTCAGTCATTATTAATTAACCCTCATTTTCACACTATTTATATAATCGCTCTTTTCGACAAATCTATCATCGACGTCTTGATTGTTGCCAAACGTATCATTAACAGCCTCCCTACACACATTTGAAAGTGAACCAGTACAAAGTTTTTATTTTACGACGTATTTCCGAAAATTTGGGGGGCAAGATGGCCTATTCTTAGGGCGGGAGAAGGAGATGCTGTGCCCACCACCATGACTTACAGATATTAGGTTGTCCCATAAATAATGGCCGTTTTGGAGGTGCGCATTGCAAGGTGCGTAACTCAGTCCAAACTTGACACTTTCCTTTGAAATAAAAAGTATTATGATCAGCATTTCCTACACATTTTAGCAGTACAGTGGAACTTATGTAAGGAAGAAAGCCGAAACCACTGGATTCAACAAAGTGCGAAAGGTCAATTTTCAGTACCCATTGATTCGCATGAATTTTCTAGCCGAAAACTGGATTCACCGCGAGCTCGAAAAGATACTCTATTAGGCAAAGGTCTGGCCAACACAATATTACAATGAGAGATCCAACGTCTCACTCAGTGAAATTTTTCTTGATAGGATGTGAACCTGTGTGGATTTGCCCGCCCCGCCAGTGGACATGAACTTCTTCAGCTCACCAGAACTGAGGCATTTTCAACCGAATCTCGAAGCCAAACCCAAAATGGTAACAGACGAGCCATTTAGCAAATTCTACTCGTGGCCTGGTCTAGCTACTGTCGAACACCTGAGGAGCATTTCATCTCCCAGAAAAAAGTTACCGTATTCTGAGATGTCAAAGTTCGTTGAGTATATCCAGATCACTCTCAGCGATGCAAGCAAGACAAAAGTCCATTTTAATAAACAATGTCTACTCATCACTAAAAGTGGCCCACTTTTCGGAAAATTTCGAAACAGTGTTTATTAGAGGGATAAAAGTAAATGGTGTCTCAAGTTGAGCACTTACTGGCAATGCTTTTGTTCAAAATCCACTTTGCCCATTTTTTGCCATGTTTGGCTGCCAAGAAGGCAGGGCGACCTGTGATTTAGTTGCGCCCTACCTGGCTGCTAATATTTTTACGGACTGTTTCAGAACTCTCGTCTCGCCTCCAGAACAATGCCTTCGTTTCTGACAAGTTTCGTGACCATTACCTGGTCAAATTTCAGAACTCGTATCGTTCTGGAAGTGTTTCTCTAGTAACAGCTTCTGCGCGCTTAGAACACGACTACCTGGCCAAATACAAAGCTAACACCAAATCTGGCTCTTATCGTATTGGGGCGAAAAAATAGTCTAAAAATTGGGAGAACACAAAAACCATGTTTTGCCTCATCTTACAATTTCGTCTGCAGAAACCAAAAAAAGGGTAACTGAGGAGTCCTTTTTAGGGTGCGAGTAGAGCAGATCTTGCTCTTTATAGTAGTCTAAAGCTTGTCCATCTAGCTTCCGAAATAATGGATTTATGAACTTCCAAAAAATCACTACTAGGTTGCGGCCATTTTTCGTGGGACAACCTAATAATATGCGCCTTGAAGTCTAATAATGCATTTTGTTCGCTGTAGTGTAGTGATTATTAGAACTGTTGCAAAGATTCTGACTATGGTGCAGTGCTCACTAAATTAGTCTTCATATCTGCGTTGTTGTTTGTTGCAGCAATTTTGAGCCACTCTGCGTTGGAGAGCTGAGCCAGCTCTTCAGCACTGCTTTAGCAGCACATTGCCGAACAGATACAGTTATCTGCTTCCTAAAGCGTCAGATTCCAAAGAATGGATCCGCTGTGGTACAAGCTAAATAACTGAACATATTACTGAGCAGCAGTGGCGGATGCGGAAAGTGGGGAGGAGGAAGGGGCGGAAGTGGGAAAAAGAAGGGCCTCTTTGAGTTGTTGCATGAATGCTATAGGTTATATATGACAGATTTATTTATATGCAGATATATATTTAGAATACTACTTTGAGTTGTACTTCAATTCTCCAACCTCGGGTTTTGTTCTATTTTCGGTTTCTTTCCTTTAACTTTCCACCTTTGAGTTTGCTCACTTTCAAACTGTTGGATATAGCATTAAATGTACCATGTGTTTAGCTGTATTCCCGTGTTGAACCATTAGTAGCGTAACAGTATCTCGAGAATAATAAACTAACAGTTTAATGGTTGGGTTCCTCTGGCAGTTGTCGTGGTAGATTTCCCGACGTGGCGGCAAGTTTAATTAGTACAAGTTTTCGACACATTGGCAGCACCGAGGCAATAGAGAAAATAGGGAGTGGCAGGGCGTGGAGCGGAGGTGGTAACTGAAGAAGAGGAGGCACGTCGCATTAGTTAAAAAAAAACGTTTTTGGTCGAGGGGGGGGGGTGGGGTGGGGTCCGGCCTTTTATACCGGTGGTGATGGAATGGAGAGTTTTGAGAAGCGGTAGGAAGATACACCGGTAGATCATAAGGGGGTGGTATAGATAGATCAGGATGCTGGCCACCCAAGTGCACATAACAGTATCGATTTGAAAAAATGAGCGATAACATCGGTTAACAACATGAACAACAATATCTACTATCTACTTTACAAGTAAATGAAAACAGTAAATTTTACGAGATAGAAAAGGAAACAACCTTTCATATCTTACGCAACCAAAATGGAATAAACAAATACATGCAGAAACCAGCAAGGCCCTAAAAAATAAAGGATATCGCAACACTTCTGGCATTATAAAATCAGCTTCAACGAAGAATAAGCCGCAAGAACAATAACGGAGAGGAGCAATAAGGTCTAAATTTACTGGGTTGGGGAATAAGTTCGTTCGGTTTTTTTCAACTTGTTTTTTCACGGCTGCTTTAACTTTCCTTGACCGGCAGTCATAGTCTATTTTGAAGCCCTTGATTTGCTCTTTCTGAATGTCGTAACCTAATTCCTGAATTCTCGTTTTGCCTTGCTTTCTACCGCATGGATTGTGACTACCCAATTCGACAAAATTGAACCTCCCCGCAACCGACAACCGTTCGACTTCAATCGTGGATCAAATGTGGCTTAATTGGCTAGGGAAATCAATGGCGTTTGTAAAGAACCTCTACTGATGAAAGGACAGCATAGAAGTGGTGAACCCACTTCAGACAGGGCCAATGTGGCTTTAAAGTTGTTTCTTGTTCTGGACGCCCAGTTTGTAGGAAATAAAGGCGATTATCCGCTAAGGTTGCTTCAGATGTAAAGAAGAACCACTACTGATGCTAACTCTCAACAATGTATAAGTTTAGCTAACGCATTCCATGCAAAACCTCAAAATGCTGAATAAGTGGTGATCGTCCACATTGGGTATGCTCGACTCCTTTGTTCAAATTTCACCAAAATGACAAGCAAAAATCTCAAATGTAGGGAATTTTTACCGCTACCGACTCTTTTGGTCTAGTTCAGTCATACATGGCTTATTTTGTTCGGTTCCCAATTAATTTGATAAACTTCATCCGAGAGTTGCGGTTGCGGGCTACAACTTTAGTCGTCTCAAACAAAGAAATTTTTCGTAGACTTGGAGCTGACAAGCAGCCTTGTGCCTGGCAGCATTAATAGAGGAGGAAATGCGCTACGCTACCCATTTAGTGTGGTCTACAATGATGGTGAAAAATGGTGGTTTCTATGCTCATGAAAAACCGAACGAACTTATTCCCCAACCCAATATAACGCGGAGTATTAGAGCAGTGAAGACAAACAAAACAAATCAAATACGTAAAAATGTGTGAAGGAGATTCCAAAATGGGGAATAGCGTTGATCTAGAATGGCTCAGAGAAGGTAGGCGCCAATCTGAGACACAAGATCCGTGCGATGCAGTATAACGGTAGTATGACGATATGCAGTATCACTGCCCCAACAACAGCGGAATAGATCCTTACCGACCCGACAGAGGCAGTGTGAAGTTTCTGAAAAGTCACAGCTCACCTATTACCTCCCTTTGTGTTGCAGAAAGAGTGAGTACCGCTCCGACAGTAACAGTCCACCGATGGAGAAAGGACCCGCCGTGGCCCAGTGCTGTGGGGAACGCCAAGGTAAGGGTAATTTACACTAGCTGCGTGCGTCAGTCGCGCATCAGTCGCACGCATCCATTTGCAAGGGATTTTTCATGAAGACCGGTCAACACGGCATGTAGATCCTCAATGAAAAGAACGCGCGGCCGTCGCGAGGCCGTAAACGCGTGCGTCTAAGCTGCGACTGCGATGCGACTGAGCCCTATTCCTCATCATATAGACGCACGCCACGGATCTCCCTCATAAGAGGGATCCCAGCCGGTTAGTCGCGAGGCTACGTGGCGCGTCCCCAGGTGGCGGATAGGGGGCTAATCGCGGACCAAACGCGACCTTGTGCCTGCCCTGAGACGCGGGTGGATTCAGGGGATGGACTCCCTGTCTCTGCAGTGTCGGAACGATCTATACCTTCTGTCAGCGCGTGGGCATGTTCATGCATGCGTGCATGGGTGTGCTTGCGTGTCTGCAGATTGTATCCTGCACATCTATCCGACCAAAAGCCCTGCATTCAAGTGACTGGGAGGTACAAGGGAGGCGGTTCGGAGTCGCCTCCAACAAATAAGCTCCATCGTCCACTCCCGGGAAGCCCGGCTAACTTCCCGGTGAAATCACACTCCAGCCTCCCACGGGGAATAGAGCCCAGCAAGCTATCTCCTGTGGGCTTAAAATTTTTTCAAGCTCGACACAGCAATAATAGAGAGTGTTCCCCTGATCTCGGAAGAGTCACTGGTACGGCAGCGCCAGTGAGGACGAGGTCCGAGGGGTTATCTAGGCTGCCTAAAACCAGAAGGACTATGATGACGGTCTGTACCTTCAACGCACGCACGCTTGCATCGGAGGCTTCCATCGAGGATTTGATGATGCAGGCCAGGAAGATCAGGTACGACGTCATCGGACTGACCGAGACGAGGAGACACCGGCCACTGAACGCCACCTTCGACACTGGAGAAGAACTGTTCCTTGGAACCTGCGACAGTAGAGGAGTTGGTGGAGTCGGTGTCCTCGTCAACACGAACTTGGTCATGAACATCGATTCATTCGAACAGCTAACAACCCGAATCGGACGTTTGCGGTTGAGAAGATGTGGATCAATACCGGCCTTGACAATCTTCGTCGCCTACGCTCCAACATCCAGCTACGACGAAGAGGAGATCGAGGCCTTCTATATGGACTTGGAGAAGTTCTACAGGGAAGACCACACATTCTACAAGATCATCGTTGGCGACTTCAACGCCAAGATTGGTCCTAGGAGAACGCCTGAGGAACTTCACATCGGTACCCACGGCCTGCAGTGGAACGAACAGGGAGAGAGGCTGTCTGAGTTCATCATGACGACGAAGACCATCCATGGTAACTCACAGTTTCAGAAGCCAACCTCCCTACGCTGGACGTGGGAGTCACCCGGTGGAGAGTACCATAATGAAATTGACCACATCATCGTCAATCGAAGGTTCTGCCTGACCGACGTCGGTGTTGTACCGAAGTTCTACACCGGATCAGACCATCGCCTCCTTCGTGCAAGATTCTTCTTCTCACGCAAAGAAGAGAAAGCCGCGAAGTTTAAGAGGAGGAGTCCCAAACCCGTCATCAATTGGGATCTTTTCACTTCGTTAGCCGGCTTTTGGGAAGATGCGGTTGTCGACAACATCGACGAAGAGTACGATCGGCTTGTTCAGCATCTCCGCGACAGCGCAAAGAGGGTTCAAGAGTCACCAAGGACGACTGTCTTACGAGACCCTCGAGCTTATACGCCAGCGTGGAGCCGCGAGAGCCGCAGGCAACTACCAGCTAACGTCCGAGCTCGCAAAACGGTGCAGAGAAGCGATAAAAGAAGACCTCAAGGAGAGACGAGCAGCAGTGTTGGCCGAAGCCGCAGAGGCAGGAAAAGCATTCGCAGCGCCCGCCGAGACTTCGCCAATCGCAAGACCAAGATGACCGCCCTCCGGCGCCCAGACGGAACAATTTCTTCATCAAGACGGGTAATGGAGAAGGTCATCTACGACTTCTACTCGGATCTCTTCGATAGCCACGTCCACCTCCCCAATGTCATCTTAGGGAGGATGGGTATGTTGTCCCATCGACTTAACCACCTTCGCTTCGCTGACGACATCGTCCTTATAACACCAACTATCGGCGAAGCGGAACGGATGCTGGCCGACTTTGACGACGCGTGTGGAAAGATCGGTCTCCAACTGAACCTGACGAAGACGATGTTCATGAGGAACGGATGGGTCCCGGATGCCCCATTCTCGCTCAACGGAACGACCATATCCGAATGCTCCAGCTACGTATATCTAGGTCGGGAAGTCAACATGATGAACGATCTCGCTCCAGAGCTGGGCAGGAGGAAGCGAGCGGCTTGGGGAGCCTACAAGAGCATCGAGGACGTAGTGAAGAAGACGAAGAACACCAGGCTCCGTGCCCACCTCTTCAATACAACGGTTCTCCCTGCTTTGACGTACGCCTCGGAAACCTGGGCGTTACGCAAGCAGGATGAGAATGCGGTCAACGTCATCGAACGCTCCATCGAGAGGGTGATGCTAGGAATAACCCGCCTCACACAAGTGAGGGCTGGAATACGGAGTTCCACCCTTCGTGAACAGTCGAAGATCAGGGACGCTGCCGCTTACGCCAAGTTGAGTAAGATCAGGTGGGCCGGACACGTGATGCGTCTTAACGACCACCGTTGGACAAGAGCCGTCAGCGACTGGACTCCACGGGACGTTAAGCGCACGACAGGAAGACCACCGACCCGATGGTCAGACTTCTTCACGAAGTCCTTCAAGGAAAGATATAATGCTCTTCGTGTCCCTCGAACGGACAGAATCCACTGGACAACTCTGGCTCGCGAGAGGGACAAATGGAAGGATTGCTGGCGCCCGCTCGGTACATCCGAAGATCAACGGGAGTCAAGGTGATCAAGGTGATAGACGCACGCGCGTCAGTCGCACGCACCCAATATAAATTGCCCTATAGATAAGCACCATCCCGACAGCAGCATAGCCGACATCCTCCGCCCCGACAGCCGCAGAATAGATATCAGAGATTCGCGCAGCTGTATCCTCCGAGAGTTCAATTTGACCCGCCCACATTTTAGACGCAGCAGCAAAATATCATCTGCAATGACGAGGGCAGCAGTTATTGAGGTGGTGCTGCCTCGAGGCAGCACCATTGCCAATCAGCTGTCGAACCCTGAAACGCCCATTTTTTTGGAGGGAACAGTACGCATAAGTGCTGTTGAAAGGTCAGCAATACTGATTGATCGCCGCGAAGATATCGCTAATGCTGCGCTGCTGATTTTCGAAATTCCCTTCATTCTCTTTATCCAGAGTGGAATCTTTTGTTTATATTCTGTGTATTCTCACGTTTTCAATTTTTTTGTTGTTGCTTCGTGTTCATTTCTCCCTTCGTGTATTCAGTCCCTCTTGTGTGTTTCCATTCTGCCATTTTGCATGTGTCCGCATGCTCGTTTCTGGTGTTTGGTGTGTTCTGGTGCTTTTGGAAGCCATTCTGCGCACAGAAATGTTCGCTAAGTTTTTTTTAGTTTGAAAAGCGAATAGGTGCCCGTTGATGACTCATTTCTGCCTGTTTCTCCCACCTTTTTCTTCTTTATCTTCTCTTATCTTTGTTCTATGCTTGGTCTCTTTTTTGTTGACTGTTCTTTGATTTGGAGGCACTTCATCTGAGACAGACAAAGTGCTGTGCGAGCGGGTCTCGCTAGAGCGGACCGCAACCATGTCACAGCCCGCTCGCACGGTTGTCGTGGCCCGCTCGAAAAACTCGAAAAAATCCTATGCGAGTGGGCCGCGACAACCAGCGCATAGGCCACAATACCGCGCGAGTGGCCCACAGTAACCGTGCAAGCGGATTGCGACAACGGTGCAAGTGGAACGCGGCTACCGCCCGCTCTACCGGAGCTCACTCGCAGCCATGCGCTTCCAGCTCGAACGGACTTGTCTCCGAGGTGTGTAGGCATAGGTACGATAACCTGAGACGCGTCTCAACCCACCTTCACTTACAGCTACGCCCCCGGGAGGAACCTTCACCCGCGAAGAAGAGGATAAGTTAGATCGCAGCCCCCGATTGCGAAAGGGTGCTAAAGGCGCGCACTTTGTTGGGGGAAAGAAAGAAATGCATGGAATGCACAGTTGTGGATTAAATTCTACATACAAAACAGCGTTAGGAAACATGAAGCTCAAGAGACGTCGGCAAACACTGGTTGAGAGAAACTGTTGAGAATATAGGCATGAGATTACCTAGAATCTGGGCTTTGGCCTGGAACATCACCTTCAATTCAAAAAAGTAAGTGGTGCGCAGTTGTCGGACGGAATAATAATACTACGTTACACTAGATAGTATTAAAATGACAGAAATGTAGCTAAGAATAACTGAGAAATCTCCTAAAACGTAGAAAACGTAGAAACCACGATATCTTCTTTATTTGGGAGAATTGAAAGTTGCACAGTTGTCTGCAGAACTCAGAATGGAATTCTGAGCAGAACGATGTATAATTCTTGGTAGTTTCGCTCGTTCCCGACGGAGAATCCAGGGTGAGACAGATGCCCCGTCCGTCTCACCCTCGCGTCGGGCGCCCTCTCATATTGCGTGCTCTTTCGCTAACCCACCTGAGCTGCACGGGGCATTTGTCTCAGGCGGGCATGAAGCCCGCATGAAAGGAAGTGCCAAGTATTATATACGACTCTACTCGGAATCCTACGGGCTCGGCAGCTGGCAACTGCGCAACACCTGATTTTCCGAACTGAAAGAGATATTTTGCGGAAAATCGTTTTCAAACATGGCCTCTTTTCTGGGCCAGTTTCAGACAAAGGCACTGCCTTCTGTGTGCGCAAAGATGTCGGCAATTTGATAGACAACTGCGCAACTCATCGTTTTCCGAAAATTGCCGAGAAATTTTAAAGGACGCAAATCCCCCGCCTAGCATTTAGAAATTTGATTTCTCCGTGGATTCTTAGTAAAAATCATCGGTCTTGATGTCGTTTTGTAGGGAATGTCATGAAGAAGATTACTGACAACTGCACAACATACAGTTTTATGAGATAACCGAAATATTTAGCGAAAACCAAGGGGAGACGCTATTAGTGTTGAGGTGAGCGTGGGTCCCGGCACGAAAGCAGGGTGCCAGTGCAAATCTCTGACATGTCAGCCGTCTGACATGTTAAAGTGAAAGTGTAGAGATTGTGAGCATATTTAACATTCCGCCTCTGAACATGTAATCTTTTTTTCCCTTTTGAGCTATTAGAGCTGTTTTGGAGCGAACCATCTTGAAAAAGAGCTTTACTATCTCGCGCTCTGTGAACTCCAGTCTTTTTACCTTCCTCAACTTCATCGAAGTGGTTGGTAAACAACCTTCACTTTCTTGACCCAGACAACCTTCACTTTTCTTACCTCTGTCTCACCACTATCGTACCTATGTGTGTAGGTGTGTCATCGGTGCTGCAATTTTGCCCTTTTATGTTCCATCTCATCTCTCTCTCTTTTTGCCCCTCTCCAGTCCATCCTTCAATCCTCTGATGCAGATACCCTTGTTTAGTCTGCACTCTTGTTTGTCCTGCCTGTAGAGTTACTTGTTCCGGCGTTGTTTATGCTTCCCATGTAGAAAAGTTGGCGGGGGGCACCTTCCTCTCTATTCTGCATTGTGCAACATTGCCGCGCGGCAAGTCTAAGCAAAGTCTGAGGCTGCTGGCGAAGTTGCACGCGCATGTGCGATGCTTCAGTGTGTTCCAGTGATTCGATGAAGACTCACTTATCATTACTTATCATCGCCAAAATTCTAACTCTGTTTGTGTCATTGACAACAGCATCTCGCAACATTATTTCATTTATTTCACTACAGTTGGAACTGTAATGAAATGAATGCGTTTGAGTATTCGCGGACGATTTCACGACGTCCGCAACTATTTGTGTAAGCGCGTGCGATCCGCTTCAGTGTGAGCCACACTGAAGCGGATCGCACGCGCTTACACAAATCTGATGGCAGTCATGCAGAAGAGATCGACTCCGGACGAGAAATCGATTTTAGCATAATCGATTCCAATCGCAAAAATGCATAATTTATGTGATATTCCTTTCAGAGCTCTCAACTGGAACCGTACGCGCAAGCGGATGACGGTCGATATGTAGCCAAACTGAATTTTGAGATTTCTCTCGATATCTTTTTCGTAAAGTGCTTTGCACAGTCCCTGTTGCATCTGCGGTTCAGTGGTTGCTGTTCACCTTGTATGTAACATGGTGTATCGCGAAGTCCTTGGTGTAATACACTAATAACTTAAGATTTATTGACATTACTCCTTTACTAATGCATTGCGAGCCCTCGTGAGTGATCAGTTTGAACACATTAAGATTCCAGGCTTTAACCGTGTCTCTCCCTTTCGTCATCCCTTTCCCGGGTTCCCCGCGAAGACACCAAGAGTCCAACTCCCTTACACCGCGCGACGATGGGACAAAGAAGAAAGCAAACGACTGTGAAAATATACAACAACACACTAAAGTCCTATTGCGGCCGTCTGCCATTTGTGATGGAAGTTAACTCCGCGAACTCTCGATAACCAAAAGCGAGCGAAGACTGCTGGCCCTTATATAGAATTTGGCGGAGGGGGCGGAGCTTTTGGGAGCGTGATCGATACTGCGATGAGCGCGCCAGTGTCGCGGCGCATGACTGCCGTTGCATTGGAGCTCGTTATTGGCGCGAAGCATTACTGCTAACATTGCCGCTATAGTCCTCGAGGACTGTAGCACCTTGCGTCGCCGTCGCCGGCGACTGTGAGGCCGATACGCATCGATTGTGGGCGGAGCGGCGGCGGCCGCCGCCGTCGCCGGCGATTGGCGATCGCCAACATCGGTGGCCGCCAATGTTGGCGACTGTGACGTCGGTGCCTATCGATTGGTCGCCAACATTGGCGATCGGCGGCCGCCAATGTTGGCGACTGCGGCGCCGGTGCGCATCGATTGTGAAGGGTCGCCAACATTGGCGGTCGCCGTCGAACGCAAGGTGCCATACTCCTCGAGGAGTATAGCGGCTACCTAAGGAGGTAGGCTTCGCTGCCCGTACTTCAAAATACAGTCCCCATATTTCGAATTTTTATTGCTCACTGAACGCAATACGTTCCCCGCTATTGCACTTCCAGCTTAATTACTGCACATACACTTATGTCTTTCAAGCTCTTAAAGGGAGTGTTCCATTCGTCCCATCTCTGCAAAGTAACCATCGGCACTGATAGGTGGCTGAACTTCGGATAAACCCAATAACCTAGTTAGTTGTAAAGTGATATGTGGACCACATTTTATCTTATGACCGGAAATGACGGCAAGACCGTTTCCTAGCCGGCCTGACCTTTGCATTTTCTCGCTACCGGTGCATTCGAAGTACACTGGCATTTTGTTGTGATATTAGTCTTTTTTCATAGGCAACTCATGTTTTGAAGCGTTTGGCATATGCACTTGAAGAAAATTGGTACTTTTTCGTAGTATTCGTAAAAATTTTAGTATTTTGTTTGACGTTTGGTTTGATGATAGTTCGTACAATAAATTCCATTTCTATTTCCATGCTCATTCAATAGTGGAGCGATCATGGTGCATGGGCTCTTAGAAGCGAGGCTTGACAGCCCAATCCCTTCATTGGACCAGGAATGTGGGCAGAGAGTGTTCCTGCAACACCAGTTTTGGCAGCACTGTGGGGCGAG
>JBAJFG010000026.1:0-18190 GCA_037903475.1 Ancylostoma caninum
GAGAGAATGGAGGGCTTGGTTGGCCTCGGCGGGATCGAACCACCGTGTGCGTGCGCAGCGCGCCACTTGCCACTGCACCGCACACTCCCCTAGTAATACAGTCATTAAAAGCAATAAATAATGGTAAATTGAGTAAAATATTTCACCTCAGATAGAACAAGAAAAAAAGGGGTTATTGTTCAAAAATTCAGGTCGAGACGATTGGAGACGCCTATATGGTCGTTTCGGGAATACCTGAAGAAAATGGAAAACGACACATTTGCAATGTATCAGACATTGCCCTCGAGATAATGGAGGTTTGCCATGGGTTACTCACGAAATAGGCCGCAAATTAACCACACCAGCTAATTTCAGTTCCTCATCACGTACCGTATCCCCCACCGAAAATCGGAAAAACTAGTCATTCGTGTGGGTTTTCATAGCGGACCAGTGGCTGCTGCCGTTGTGGGCTTGAACGCTCCGAGATACTGCCTGTTCGGAGATACGGTGAGGAATTATAGTAACGAGAGGCTGCAGCGCACAATCTATGACGTATGAGTCTGGATATTAGTCTTGTAAACAACTTTATTTGAGGTAAACATGGCGTCGCGAATGGAATCTACTGGAGAACCAGGGAGGATTCAAATATCTCAAGCATCAAAAGATCTTCTTGCTAATGAATATCCAGAATTTGTAACTGCCGAACGAGGAGAAATGGACATCAAGGTATGCTTTGTTGTATTTAACGTAGTTGATAAGACATAATATAACCAAAATCTGGTTTCAGGGCAAAGGTGAATGCCGAACGCACTGGCTTCTTCATAAGGATATCGCCTACTTCGACAAGTGAACCTAAAAGAATACATATTGTATAATGCTCATTAGTTTCCACTGGCTCATTTCGTAAGAGCAGTTAGATTGCCGTCCAGCAGTGATTGTTTTGTTTACATAGTCATTCTCTAGAATAAGTTATTTTGAACAGTTAAATAGAAAATTTTTTACATATTCCATGGGACGAAACTATAATACATGTTATAATACAATGCGTATTCCATAGGACAACACTAATACACATTTATTTATGCGTGTCCATGTTTCTGTTTTGTTGTTAGAACAGCTCGCGTGTATTAAATGAATAAATAAATATTAAATATGCGAGATACTGTTCTCAGTCTCTTTGAGCATGGATTAAAAAATCCTTGATGAAATTGCCACATCCGACTTTTTCTAAACGTCGACACGATGGAATGTGTTTATTTTGCAGGTTAACGACAATTTTTTTCACGAGTTCTTCTTCTTGGAAGAATGAAGTCAAGAGCGATCCATTTGGTAAAGCGCCTCGTTACCCTAGTGAAAATTCTCTGCGCCTGCCTGTTGACAAACTTGTTCGAAATGGGCCATATTTATTGTGACAGGCTTATGCACACTCAAATAGATCATTTCCCAAACTAACTTGAGACAAAATGCAATACCAAGTCATTTTTTGTCATTTGAAGGCAACAAGTATAATACATACATTCTGATACAGGTAACGAATTCCAAGTGGTCAAGCTAAATCTATTACCTATAGTACAGAGTTAATAGCTACCCTACTGGACGTTAGAAACTGCAGTGAAGCAGCCATAGAAGGTCTGGGCAAAGACCTCATCATCACTTCGGAACTCTAGATAAAATGTAAACAAGCAAGGAAAACCATTAGGTTTTGACTTCATTTTTCCCACTATTTCAGCGAAGTACAACCTTCTCAAGCGGTACAATTTCTATGATCACTGAACACCACTACATTCTGTGTTGACTGTGCAGCACGAACGCAGCCTGAACGGCGTACTGGTTCGAGTAGAACTGTTGCCAGTCGCTGCCATCCTCCCCTCGATTGCTGCTCAAGCTTTGGTTATTTTGGCAACGATTGCTGAGATATGGAAGAAGTTGACGGGAGGATGACAACAGCATTCGTGCTGCACAGTTACCAGAGTTCTTATGAACATGTCCCTAGCGCCATGTGTTCAGAATACGAGAAGCTGCAAAGTGGGAATATCCGAGATCTCCATGTTTGAGAGTTGTCTGTCGATTTTTACGAGTAGCAAAAGCTCCTGAAGCAAGGCGGCACCCAAACTACAAAATCCCTGAAGAAGATGGTAGACGGTAAACGATTTGTCAGCAAAGTTACCGAAATTTAACACAGGGCCTAAACTCGAATTTTTGGTGCCGAAAATGGGCCTTCTGCAGATTGAGCGTTTTTCTACTGAAACGTCTTCAATCTTTTAGCACAAATGGGTGCGGGACATCTAATACCCAACCTGGCCGGGGCGTGGCCGACCAAGTGCGGGCACCAGACAGTACTATGACTAAAAGATGATTTATATAGGAGGATTAAGGCACTCTTGATCACAGAGTTCTATTCAGATAACCTTCCAAAAGAACCGCCATTGCTGATGGATGACCAACAAGAACTGCAGCAGAAGGAATTCTGGTTGAGGTGTTCTTCACACTCTCTGTGGCAGTTCTTTAGGATCGATGAGGCCTAGTGGTCCTTCAGAAAATGGCTCAAAAAAAGACTAGAAGTCTTCTACAGTCTGAAATTATCCATAGAACTCATCCGCAATTTTTCCAAAACCTAAAACCCTGTACTGAGCAATTCGATTGACTTCCAAAGTTACTGCTTACAAATAATGCTAGGAAGGATCCCTCCATGCGCCCGCCGTTATTGGCCAATAATAAGGTTGGGTATTAGATGTCCGTAAGCGAGCCAAAATAACAGCTATGGCTATTACCTTCCAGTGTACTGCAGCATGGATGGGATCGTTCAGCAAGAATCCCAGAAAAAGGGAAGAAAACGCTTCAGAAAATACTTGTCTACGTTTTTCTAAAACGGAAGCCGTAAAGCCAGTGCTCAACAGTGAAATTGGTAGCGGTCGCTAGGTTGAGTGAAGGTAAGTTGTTTTGAACCAAATTGTTGGTGTTACTGGGAAGTTATTCGAAAGACGGAAAATGAAAAATGTAGTGTCTGTGAATTTCCGAATATTTCATGCTTTCTAAATGCAATGGACACCTAATAAAGGTATTGCAGAGAAGAGGAAGATTCGCTCTAGCAAGTCAACTTTCGCGTCCTGCGTCTCCTAGAATTAAGTGGTCTATACGATAATCACACTAACCATAGATGGTTTACTTGGGTTGTTGACTCTCAGCCTTGAACGGCGTTTTTGCGCGTCCCATCCTTTTTAGAAGCAAGCCATAGTAGCCATTCAGTGCTGTGGTGAGCTTTATTCTGTTCTTTGAAGACGACTGACACCGCAGAACTCGTTCGTACCTCCGGCTTTCCCTGCAGATTCCCTCGTTCATCAAAAACATCAGCAATTTTTCAAAAAAGATAAGAGATAGATATAATATTCGATCTCTCGTTTTCAACTTCTTTGTAGTCTTGACAAATTGAGAGAACACATTTGTGGGCAAAGTAAGTGGGGCTAAGCTCTGTGAGAAGCTGGCAGCTGAGCCGCGAGCTTTGCGACTGGGACGACAAGCTTAGGGTTTGTTTGCGCTTTTTCATACTGCAATCAACATAGGCAACCAGTATCAGGCGAATTCTTCACTACTCATGGATTCATCGTTTGAGTCGCAATTTCTCGGAGAATCCCACTGAGCACTCGATGCCGAATATTCCTCATTACCTCTCAAGTAATGCCTTCCAACAATGCAGCGACCGCGCTCGAGTGGGGGGGGGGGCGCTCGAGTGGAGGGGGGGGGGGGGTGCTCCAAGCCACTCGGACGCTGAACAATCGTCTGAAGAAGGACGAGAACACAACGGCAAAGGCTCTGATTATGTATTCGGCGAATCAAGCGCATCTCTGGCGCCAATCGCTTGCTATTAGCTGGCAATTGATTAACGATGGCTCTTAATAAGTCTTGCGACCGCCTTACCATGGAAATTTGTCTTCTCCTGTGCTCATGAGAAGAGAGCAAGCAAGCATTCGTTCTTTCATTTTTCTTGCAATCCTTTCCTTAATATAGCTCTGAAATAGCAATCTTGAATCAAGTCACAGTGAGCGTCAATGGCCGTGCATTTTTGGCGGCCTCGAAAAGCACGCGACGCGACCGCGCCGCTCGCGTTGAGATCCTCTCAGGGGCAATAAACTACAGGGTTTCCTTGATATTTGGTTAGTTTTCCTGATAGCTAACGTCATGCGTGATGAACAACTATCACCGAAGGCTTGACTACGATTCTATCGCGAGTGGCGCGGTCGCGCAGCGTGCTCTTCGGGGGCCGCAAAAAACGCACATCTATTGACTCTAACTATGTGTTATGCTTCCCTTTGTGCTACCATGTTAATCCAGAGCACCCACCAAGAGCAAATTCGTATCCTCAAGCGAGAAAACTTCCAGTTTGCACCGAATTTCGTGCGTTCGGAAATTAACTAGCATTGGATCAATCCAGTATTCACAATAGCTAACAATTTTAGCAGCAGAATTTTCAGGGAATTTACAGATTAGAGGGGAGGGGGTGTGGCGCGTCAAGTCCTAGGATAGGTGCCCCGAAGGCTTCATTGTGGACGTTGACAGCCCAGCAGTTCAGGAAATTTTCCGCAAATTTCCTCTCTCCGACGCGAAACAGGCTGCATGGACAAAATTACCGCTTCAAAAAAGGCAGAATTGCCAATCCAAATATTACCAGAACACAGTTTACTTGCCTGCCAATAACAGTATAGCATCGTACGGGAAACCGAGAGTTACCAGACTAGTCATCAGGTTCAAATTCGAAAGCATGTGGAGTAATTTCTCCCGAACTGCGGGTGATATGATTTTTGAAGGCATTGCCCCACTTCAGAGTCATTTTTGAGATTTTTGCATGAAGAGAATCTCTAGTAGCTGCCAGTGGCGGACGCAGAAAGTGGGCGGGAGGGAGGCGGGAAAAAAGTGGGTCTCCGCCGTTTTGGGGACCCATACATAAAAGAAAATTAATAAATACCTTAATTATAATAATAAATAATTAATAAGAATTATATTAAAAATAATAATAAAAATAAACTAATAAAAATAAACTAATGCAAGATTTTTATATGTACTGTAAAGTAAGCCCCCCCACTTCGTCCGCCACTGGTAGCTACTGATCGGAATACAGGTGCGGCAAAAGTCTTTGGATAAGCACAATCGCTCGCTGAAAACATACGGAAGAGTAACCTCGAAAACCAGATGTTCTTTTTTGTTTGTAATGAAGTTTCGAGCACGAATATTATATTTGGTACAAACGTTCGCTGCTCTTGTAGTTACACAGACTTCGGAAATTCCAGGTGAGTCGTGGACTCTGGCGCGCAGGTAGTGAAGGTCGTTTCCCCCACCACTTCCCTATCTGCGTGCGAAGAGGTGCCAAATTCCTGTGTGAGTTAGCAGAAGCTTTGCACTATGGAATCTAGAAACATCTAGAGGAAATTTAAAAATATGGGTTGGGTGCCTTTAGGTTCATTGTTACCTTCGATTTTACCAGTGCTCAAAATTTTTGCCTACAAACGCGGAAATTATTCTCGCTTGTTTAACGGCGATTTCTCCGCTGCTTTTCTTCTGCTAGACTTGTTAAATTGCTTTTTCTTAATGTACACATGCTATCTTGAGATTTACAGAAGGATGAAATTGCCTCCTAAAGTGAGAATTTTTTCTCTACTACAAAGGTGGGAATAAGTAATCGCCTATCGAGTTACAATATCTTGGAAGATTCCGTTGTGTTTTGAAGATTCTATTGGCCAAGGCTTTCTCAACACCACGCAGGAATTTGGACACTGTTCCGAAACTTTAGAGAAAGCCCAAGGTGAATTTGCCTTCATCAATGTGCACGCCGGCCAATGTCGCATCTACCATTTTCCAAGCTTCGGTCACTACCAGTCAAGGAAATTTTGGGAGCAAAAATATTATCTACAATTACCAATAAACAAATACCGCCATCTGCAAATCCACTCTTTGATGACTAAGACTGAAGCCACGTGACAGTGGACATCATTTCTATTTAAATAATCATTACGACCATGAGAAATCCAACGAACATCATCATTTCAAGGATAGTGCATATCAATGTTCTCTGCAGTCATACTGACGTACGCTCTCGCTAGAGCTCAACATATGTTACGGGCCCATAGGGTTTGGGAGCAATGTGCCAGGATATAGCCGTTCCGCTATATCCTGTTTTCAGGATATCTCTATTGAAATCACTATTGTTTTTCTTAATGCTACCTTGCTTCGTCCATAACTATTACCCTTTCCCATCAATATCTTTTGCAGATCTCTGTGTTATTTTTGTGTCCTCCTTTTCGTGTCCTCTCATATGGGCTCGAAGTTTTACAAAATTATGCGAAGAACAGAAAGATCATGCAATTTAGATAGAAAGAAAGAAGGCAAATTCACTCTATAATAAGGTTTGTTACTTAACATCTGATAGAACATACTTTTGTACGCATTTCTGGAATTTATGCAGATATACTAGCGGCAAGGGAAATCCTGAGCAATTTGAGGAAGGCCTCCGTATTGGCGCTTTGGTTGCAGCAAATGACAACGCAGACCAGACGCAGGACATTTGGGATTTAGTTAGAAACGAAAAAAAAATCCAGCTGTTTTTCGAATATTTCATTATTGTCTCATTTATACACATTACCTATAAACAGTTCATCCATTTTCTACTCCTCCCTTTCCCCACCTCCACTCATTTGTTCGTCTCCAGTTCGTTCTATTTTATTTATTTATTTATTGGATACACCAGAACGGTATGCCAAAGAACAACAAGGCACTAGGATTGGTAACAAACAAGTTGGGAAGAACGAAAAAATGTTCAAGATTTTAACTGCCACTTCCGTTTTTACTGGAGCACAATTTCAGTCTGCTTTGATCCACCACTTCCACTATTTCGAGAACGCGCATAGGGACAGATTTTCTGGAATTTTCTTCTCAGCACTGTCTCCATGTGCTTCCAAAAACACAGCGATTTGCCAGTTGTCTATCATCTTTGATGTGAACATTACGTGATCACAGTTGTCAGATATAATTAGACGCTGTTAAACTTATCTGTCACATGTCAGGCACATCCCTGACATTTTGAAGGGTAACATCTAGGCGTAGAAGAACAAAGCCTTCTTATGAGCATGAAAACCGAACAGTTGACGGGCCTATCTAGATCTCCATGCTTGTTCTCCCGCCGTTACTATTATATTAGGTTAGTCTGGAAGTCTTGCATCAAGTTCTACACTTTCTTCAAGCAATCACAAAATTATTGTTCATGAATGGAACCTGGTCTGCATATTTTTATTGGAGAAGCACTTAGTAAAACACTCTACCATGTTCTATTGCCAAATAATTCCATTTCAAGACCAAGAAATTCTGGATAGAAAAAAAAAGATTTTGGTGCAAGACCATCATACCAACTTAATATGTATGTATGTATCCTGTATCCTGAAACGCTTGGATCCAGATGAGGTAGCCAACGAACTGTGCCGAGCACTTTCATTCACTAATTCATCTGGAAACAATTTTAGGTGAAGAGAAATTGTGAAATCTTGATTTTATCATAGTTTCCGCCACCAGTGCATGTATGGAAGAATGAAGAAACAAGCAAACACACGGACAAGCGACAATGCAAAAATAAACAAGCAAACAAATAAACAAAAAGGACGGCATGATAAAAAAAATAATGATCAGACAAAAATCATCGAAACTGCATACGTGGTATGTATTTGTCGAAATACATAAAATGGTGCGCTTCAAAGACAGATCCTTACATTGTCACCTATTTTTGAACTTGAGATATTATTAGCAGATAAGACCTTTAAATTCATCTGATTTGTCTTTTTTGTTAGTACCTGGTTCCAGTAATGTATGGATTGGATTACGTGGATTGCTCCGAAATTGCCAAGACGCTGTCCTACGGATGCTTAACTATTGCCCATCATATCAAAACCACTTAGTAACGACAGGCCATTTGTGATGAGACATCGGTGACTTCTCACAGAAGCCGAGAAACCCGCTCATTCTCTTTGAAAAAACTCTTGAATGCGGTTATCAATGTTTTCCTGGAATTTTGAGCATAAAATCTTTTTCAACGGCTCACATATGCTCGACCATATTGTTGAGAAAACCTCGGAAACGGTTTCTGAAGTGAGACGCTGACTATAAATGATACACAAATGTATGGATTACATTTATAACTTATCAATGTAGTTGTGAATAAATTTCGTAATGGGTAGTACGTCTCGTGAAAGTAAGCGTAATTCTGACTAAACAAGCTCACAAATTTGCTGTAGCCGTCTTGTACGTACATACGACTTTTCATCATCTTTCAAAGACAATCTGGATTTCTTGCCTGGTCCTTTATCACATTTTTGTTATAGGAGTTATGCTATAACATCGATTTTTGAGATATCTGTTCTTCATACATAGATCTTTCCTACGAACTTACCGAGAAATAAATGAGGTAAACCGAATGACTATCGCGATAGCAGCAGTAACACAGCAGAAATGCAGCAATTCGACAACCTGTATATAGCCTTCCTCCAAATATATCAATATTTATTCCTCGGTGATTTCAGCGTTAAAAGTATGAAAGTATGAAGTAGTATGAAGTAAGTATGAAGTTAAAAAGTACAAGAGAGAATGAGACGTGAGTCAATAATTGCATATCAGAAAAACGCTTATGAAACTCTCCTACGGCAACCATCAGTAGTGACATATTTGAAGAGACAGTGGCTTTCTCGATAAGGACTGAAGGGGCTGCCTTCCGTCACATGGATCTAAGAAAGACCTGAAAGCGAGAGATAAGGAGTCATTTTGTGACAAAGTAAATACGGCGAAAAAGTTCTCGCCCACTTTCTCATGTCCTGATCGGTAACGTAGCGATAACGCCCAATTATTTAGATCTCTACTTCATCTTTTGATTATTCTTCGAGGTGGAACTACTAATTTTGTAAGTCTATAAAAATTTTCTTTATATGGAAGCTTTTCCAGATGGTTCGAAATGTCTTCAACCCTACGCAGCCCTCTCTCTATCTCTCCCTCTCCTTCTCTCTCTCTTGCTCTCTTTTTCACCTTCTCTCGTACAGTCCCTGCCAACATTCTGAAACATGGATAAAGTCCGTAGCCACTCATAATTTATGCCCGCTTACAACTTATATAGATTTGTTATGCTTTCGTGACAAAAATCTTTTCCTAGTGGTCTTCATCAAAGAACTTATTAGGGATTTTACCTCTGTGAAGGGTAAAAAGTGCATATAGTAGGAACATTGGAGGAGGAGTTCTCTTAGCTTGTCCAACACGTTTTGCTTTCTTTTTTTCGAATTCTTCTCAATTTACTTTCTTTGTCTCGGTGTGTTGTCTCCTGCTACATCTTCACCTTTGAAAATGTGCGAAAGAATGTCGCATCGAAAGTCCAGCTTCAACGATGGGACGGGTTCTCCTCACATCCCCCCCAAAAAAAAGGACTGCCAAATTTTTGAAGTACTTCACAAAATTTCTAAACAAATTGTATCCCGCCATCATTAAATCCTCATATCTATGCCATTTTCATGTTTATTTTGTCTTGCTTCTCACTATTTAATGTTAACAAAAAAAAAACAAAAACATTTTTTTGAGTTTGATTTTTGAAAATGGCTCTCGAAAGTGGTGGGAACTCCAGTTTTTCCCACTCCCCCCCCCCCCCCCCCGCACTCCCCTATAGTCCCTATTGCATCTACTGGTCACGCATAAAGCCCTGCCATCCCTATATTTATCGCGGACCATCTGCGACAAAAATCCAAAGTTGGATTCAGCACTTGCTATAAATGGAAGATTTCTCAGAAAGTTTTGGAGGATACAGAGAGGTGAGGCTCAACCTCCTCTGATCGTGAATTGCCACTCGTGAGGCGGAGCTTGCTGGCCGTGACCTCCGCAAAAATGCAAAAATTCCATGGTCTCCAAACATCAAGTTGGGGTGTGGGGTAACCGGATGAGCGCTCATTTCAAGTATGTGTTTTTTTTTTGCGAAAGGTTTATAACGAACAGAGTTATGTCGAGTTTGGGATTTGGAGCGATCAATCAGCTGATTTCGCGAATTTTAAAGAAGACACCTACGATATATCTACATGTACTTGTTAACTCCATTTTGTCTGGATGTTTTGCAAGCCAGAAATGGGAGGCCTGGTGAGCTGTATGACATTAAAAACGGCGTCGCCTGTTTTTAATGGATTTTTTCGCTACTTTCTGGCTAATCATCTACTAGATTTAATTACCTGTTTGCTGCCTTTACAATGGTATTTATGATGGAAGCTGAGAGGTATTGGAGCTGAAATTCGCATACACACACTCTGCTTTAGCCCGGGTCGTTGATCGCATCGTTGATACTCATATTGGCGTATTTTCACTTTGCGCACACGGCCCGAGGCGTATAACCACGAAAATAGTTGCCAACTCCTTTCACTTTGATTGGGGATGGGAATTCCCAGCGTAAATGTGTTCGTGATTCGTTCCGGTCTGTGGCCTGGGAGCATTTATAATTATTGCTTAGCAAAAAAACTTATTACTCTCCAAAAATCGAGCTAAGAGCTGAATTGCAAAAGAATTAGGAGTAATCCCCAGTAAAAAAGTAGATTATTAATAATCTTTGCCCAGAAAATGAAATTCAAAGGGTGTTTTACGGGCTCCGGCCATAGAGATGATTGTGAGATCGACTGATGATGCTATCGTCGTCGGCAATCGAAACGAAGCAGCCGCATAGTCTCTGAGCTGTACTTTACGCTTTCTTCTTAGTGGGTGACTGGTTCTCGCGCCCTGGTAATCCTGGAACTATATCCTGCTGTCTTGATTAATTATTCTTATGTTTTTTCATCGCTTTTCTTCTGCTCATAGGAATGCCCGTGAGAAAAACTATTTCACGGATAGATGCACGAATGATTTCCTGATTCTTGACAGACAATTATAAAATTCTTGCTTTTGCTCTTGTTAACTAGGGAAATTCTTCTGCCTTCTTACTACTTTTCACAACTTAGTTGGAAAAAAGTAAAACGCTAAGTTGTGGCCAAAAACGTTGGAATCTACGCATCATCTATAGTTTTTCTAAACAAATGTTTTCTTATTGTATGAAGAAGAATGCAGTAGTACGAACCCACCTGTACGTGTCGCATCCTCTGCGTCTTGATGCTCTGGTTGTCTGCGCATCCGCACATTGCAGTGATATCCCGGTTCCCATTATTGATCGACTCTGTGGTGTGGCCCGTGCGAGCGGATCCCGTAGTTTCCCATATACCAGGCTGAACATAAATATAGAAGATAGGTAATATTCCACGAAAATAATAATACGATAATATGCAATCACAAGCAATATACATGTATACAGTAACTATAGAAGAAAATATAGCATAATATGTGGTAAGAAACAATATTAATGTTGTATTCGCGACATTATGCCTCAGTCTGGAAATTGGAGAGGTGGAAGTTAAGAGCTGGGAAAATGGGCGGTGCCCTTTCCGCACGGCTGGTGCGTTCCGGCGTTAGACCACTCCCCTTGGTGTTTATTCGTCACCCTATTACATCCGAATTTTTTCATTGAGTACAATGTATTTGCTGCAAAAAATTGGCTTTGTAAATACCGAGCTGACATTAAAGGGAGAGAGGAGGTGCTTGAATCCACCAATAACAAGACAATGACCCCGCCCACTAAGGACGAGCTCACTTTTCTTCACTCGTCGTGGTGCCGAGAAATCCTCAGTTTTTTGGTTCACGTATTTTCGAGCCCATCCGCCTTCCCCTCTTGTTCGAGATTTGAAGAATCGCCCCGCATTTTATTGAATCATCACCGCATCTATTGCTGTGGGAGTGACCTATTGCCAATTATCTGGCCCATGGGTAATCAGTGAAATACGCCACGTAATCCTAGTAATCACAGCTGCTATAATTTATCGCTATGTTTTTGTTATCACGATCTGTTGGGCCAGCGCCGACACCACCAACGCCACCACCTTCTGCCAGAGTATCATGGCGGTCAATCATAGCAGTGATGTATTGGTGTGGGTATCGGCTAGAGAAAAAGCGTCACATGCTCATATTGTGAATGTTCTCGCATCTGCCATTTATTTCACGTGTTACATTGGTATTTTTGGTATTTTTAACCCAGCGTTAAAAAAATTCTGAGATAGTTATGACCATGTTGCCTCTAAGATGGTGATGTTAGCATTCGGGAGCCGCCCAAGTGCTGGAGGGCGGCATTAAATTCGTTGATGGTGTCGAAGAGTGCCAGCTCTAGGGTCTTTTTTTGGGTGGCATCTGCTTCAGCTGCGATTTTAGTATTATTTTGGTACTTGTTCATAGAATTTCACGTCAGAAGCAGCTTTAAGGTATTTTCGGGCTGCTAAGAGATTTGGCTTGACGAGAGCTATGGAATCACGGCCTAGTTAACCTGAAGAAGCCTAGGATGAGTAAATGACGATAATATCTAAGAAAGCCTAGCTTGTTCTCTCCATTTTTCCATCAGACAAGTAGCAGAGTGGGAAATCTCTTGGAGAGAAAAAGTGGAAGGAAGAAAGCTCTTTGTTTGTTTCACTTTCGCTCAAGCACACGAAATGAACAAGCTCCTCAGAACTAAAGTTAAGAACCCAGAGTTTTGCTACAAGACATAAGACACATCTCAAATTTTCGGAGAAGCCTCTCGGAAAAAATTCACAAACATTTCCGGGTAGATTCTCAGCTTCTCGCTTTTTCAGAGCGGACAGAAATAGTGACACATACTGGTAACTTTACCGTAGTTTATATTCTACACAGCACCAACATTCAGCCTCAAGAACTCGTCTCGGTGGAAACTATTCCGGAAATGCTAATGGATCTCTCTAGTAGAAGAGTTTTCCTTCTTCGCTGGAAATTCTTCCGGGTAGGTTCTTCCACATAGCCTACTTATTCAACCAATCCCAGATCAAGACCCAGAACAGCTATCCGCGGGGCAAGCTGGCCTTCGTAGAAAGGGTGGAAGCATATACATAGAATATTGATCAAATTCTTCCACATAGCCTACTTATTTAAGTAATTGATAAAGTTAATTAGTTAAATAAGTGGGCCATTGAGAAGCCCAGTATTCCAGAGTCAAAGTCGTGGCTCCATAGCCCTTCTGTTCTTTCCTACATGGAAGCTTCCTTCATTCTGAACATTCCAATTTTCGACTTGTTCGAGGAAGAAAACTCAAATATTCAAAAATTCCTTTGCATTATTCCATGAGCATATAGTTAAAACATATAAGTGCTTACACAGCTTCCGAGTTTATTCTCCCTGAAAACTACTCCTGTTATTCGGTGGTTCAATTAAACATTTGAACGGTTTACACATGCTTTCCATTTTATGACACTTTTACGATCATATTTTTAGCTGTTCAACTATTTTTCGGATTACTTCCTGTTCGTGCACTTTCTGGAGTAGAGCACTTGGATTTTCGATTTCTGGAATCGTGGTTTTGCTTTGATTTTGGCCCAAGATACAGCTTGACCAGAATATATTGCTTTTTATAACCTCAATATATCCATAATGATAGAAATGAAGATTGCTGGAAGAGTGTTCAATAGTTCCTAGTCTTAATTAAAACCATCCAGAAGAGCAGCGGAGGATCAGAGATTGCGAGAGAGAGAAGGAGGGCGGAGCCGCTGGCTGGCAGGCGCCCATCACGCAGCTCACAAATGTTTATGAACTCTTAACCCTTTATCTTCACCTCGATTCCGGCCCGCTCACCGCCCCACTGGTTTTTCTCCGTGAATATTTGAATTTTACGACTGTATAGCTGTTGCCAATGTGTCAACACGTCACACTTTACAATGCTATCATGCAATTTTTCGAACATCGCCGTTTTCCCCGTCATTTCTCATAGATCTGTTCGATTTATCGTTGTTGCACACTTCCACAAAGGATTTCTACATCTTTACGTGTTTGGTTTTTTTTTTCCAGAACTTAAGCAGAAATGCCGCAGAATGTGGTGGGACACGGTCGAAGTGCTTCACAGCATACAATTTTTGCTTTTGTTGCTGAATTTTAACACGTTTTTTCTGATGCGGGGCCGACAACGTCGACGTCTTGTTTGATTGCAGACTTCATTCGTTTTGGGGAAAAAGCCATGAAAGGTTGAATTTCCAGCGAACTTGTTCCTGCCCCCATGACTTCTGCATCTTTTTATGGTATAAACGGGCCCGAACAAGCATTTTAGGTGCATTGAATGGGTTTTAGCACCCTTCAGCATTTGATGATCGAGCTTCTCCGAAAAAAAACCTTTTCCCGGCGGCTCTCTCGCCTATTACAAGACGCATATGTGTGGTGGTTACTTGAAGGGAACGATACTAGTTATCCATGATATTTCGAATCCTTTCAATCAGTCTACATGGAGCCAAAGACCTTGCAGTGTCCGTACATACCCCATCAAAGGGTATGTCTGCACCGAGATCCATGTATTTTTTCGCCCAAAGTGTGCACATGGTGCTTATTTGGGGTGCTGATCACGAATTCAATATCCATCTTGCACTCTATCCACATTTTTGGACTAACATTGTAGCTGGGAGTGAGAACAGTGCGACTTAAGTGTACTGAAGGGTGTGCATAACTTCATTAACCCTTGCTAGATGGATTTAATTACGTAGCCTATCCAAATGCAACAAAAAAATGTTCACATACTTTTGCTGTTTACAAGTAATTTGCTCATGTCTTGCTTGTGATCTTACTATGTACATCAATTTTTCTTGGATTTTGAAATAGAAGTTGTATATTTTTCGATTTCCTCAGTGAATCTCCGAAAAAATTGTGAGCAAATGCCGATGATGCTACTTCTTAAAATTTGCCATCATTCACTTTACCCTAGAGTCTATTTTCCATTGGAAATGCTCTAGAAATTCTTTCTAGAGGCTTCTCGCTAAATCCACAAAGTTCGAATGAAAAAAAACTTCCCTACTTGGACTTCTTTTATTTTTTAGCTGCTCTTCATCATATCAATATCACATAGGTCGTAATTTTATATGTAGTCTAGCCGATTTCTGGCATCGTCAACGATTTTATGTGGCCAACGACGATCTCATTTTATAGGCGAGTTAAGTAATATGAAAGAGCATTCAGCACAGTAATGGATTCGTCTACACTTCTTCTACTTTCCTTAAATATAATAATAACAAAATACTAAATAGCAGAGAAGATGAGAAAATAAGATGAAAAAATCTATTTCTATTCTGCTATCCTATGTACTACTCGTCCTACAAAATTATTTTTTTATCCTGCATACAAGATGCACAGGGGTGTGGGGCGTTATAAATGGACAGGGTTGTGCGGCAGGGTTGCGTAATTGGCCAATCCGCCCAGCTGACCAATCGTAGCACCCCTCCGCACCCCCTCCCCCCCCCTTCCAGGTATAAAGCTCCATACCCAATGCACAGGAAGTAACGAGACCAGTGAAGTGTCCAGTGGGCCTGCCGAAAATGAGCTCTCTCCCATCATGTGAATACCACCACGGATCTATCGAACTTGAGAAGGATTTCATCCTGGAAAATGATCAGGCTTTTCTTCGTGTTATGCTGCCCTACTTGTGCTCCATTCTGACAGTAAATGAACTTTTCGAACTTCTAATCTATCGGTATGTCACCCGGAAGTCCCTTTCCAGTTATGATCACTTTTTTTATCTAAATCGATAAATATAATTTCTTTTTTATTTGCCTCGCTCCGTGTCATGATTTCTAGTCAAACAATCTGCTCATTGATGCTCCCGGCAACTCCCATCAAAACTACAACCACCAGATCCCAGCCCCACGGATAAAAAGCCCTTTCTTCTGGTGGCTCTCTGCAATGCAATGCTGTCTTAAGCTGTCTCATCATGTCGAGTTTAAGAGCAAATATTCGCCTCCATTTTGCTCAGCTGACCGGCCAATCCATCAATCCACGTAGCACCCACAGAAATACTGCTGTGCAGCAGCGCACTTGCGTTAAACAATCTCACCGTAGCCGATAAAAAATGGGTAAATATATCGTGCACTGGTAACAGTACACTTTGTAACTTGTCAGTTCCCCGGAAAAAGTGGACATAGCGCGGACTGACAGACATAGATCCGCGGGGTGTATTTCTGTCACGTCGGGCTGGGAAACCAAAGAAGATCGGGGAGAAGGGGGCATGGCCTGCTCAGTTGTTCATGCGTTCGGGTCACGTTCATCCAGCACAGACCAGACGGGCTCGATCCTTCAGTAAGTAATGAGTAGGTGTAGGTGATAATGATAAACATAGGATAGACGGGAAAGCGGATAATTGAATTGATCCAATCGAAAAATCAGGGTTCGATCCGGAAAATCAATTACTCAAAAATGACGGAGCTTCACAGCTTTTCTTATCTCTTTTCCAAGGAAGTATTATATCACTTCTTCCTGGAAAATCCTAGTTTCTGAAAAATTCAAGATCAAACATTCGAACTGAACTTATCCAATGTATTACTTGATCCTGAGAAGAGTTAGCAAGTGATACGAGCTGTGTGATGCTGCGATCAATAGCCATGCTTTTCATGTGGAACACGAGCTGTGCTGTGAATATGCCACCTCTTTGCCATGCTCAAAGCCTTTGTCATCAAATTTCAACTCATCTCCTCGCGTTTTTTTCTCAACCCTTCGCTTTAGTCGCTATTATTTGAGCATTTCCCGCAATACACCGTTAAGCTCCGATTTATCTGGTTTTTCAGGGAAGCATATGGTCGACAGGAAACCCTCTAATCATCAAACCGAGCGTGAGGCCATTTTTACTTACCTTTTTGCCTTTTTTCCTTCTTTTTATGGTCCAAAGGAACTCCAGCGATTCTGGGTGAAATGGCCAGCATAGCCAGCGGAATTTACACTTTTTTTAATGCGCCACGCTGAAATTGAACTTCTGAAACAGGGTGGGATTAGAAAGTGTACTTTTCGATGAGATAGAAAATGAGTTTTGCAGCTGCTTGCCGCCATAAAAGGTCTAAAATGAGCAGATAAAAGTCTAGCGATTTTTTTATCGTTTGAAACTCGATCCAAACATTTTAGTGCAACCAGTTAGTTGTCTTTCACTCACAACACCTGCTGTCCTTCAAAATTGACCCCGAGGGAGTTTTTTTTTCTAGGAGCTGATGGCTATTTCGCCTAAATTCCACCACCTTTCCAGGTTTGATGGAAACGCGGGAGACGCCACCGCGTGAGCAATGGAGCTCATGGGCGGATTTTATCATGAGCTGTATTGGCTATGCCATTGGCCTGGGAAACGTGTGGAGGTTCCCGTATCTCTGCTACCAGAATGGAGGAGGTAAGGCAATCGTGCACATTGTTCATGAAGATTTGTGGGTTTGAATTTCGCGGCTTTGGCGGCAATTAATAATTCATGAGTTTCCTGATGCACTGCTCCGACAAATGTGCTTCAATCCAGATGCGATATGATGCACAGCCCCAGCCTATGGTCACGCCAGGGCCGGTGGTTTTTTTCAGTTATCCAGGGGTGGAATTAATATTGCTGGCATCATTTTATTCCTTAGCCTAGGTTATCGATAATAGTAGATAATGATGCATGATAATTTGGATTATTTTATTTTTCAAAATGCGATTAGTAACTGCTGGTACGACAGCGTGCAGTCTAAAAAACCGGAAGGATCAAGGGAAACCAATAACGGTGCATAGGGAGCTGCAATTCTACATAGATAGGAAAACCTTCTCATTTAACAGAAAATAAGGACGAGTATAAGTAGATGTTCAGATTTAAAAGTCCCAATAAACTGCCGACATTTGTCGGTATTGAGCTTCTAGCCTTAAAGAGTCGGAGGTGATGATAAGGTCATATTCATCCAGCTCGGTGAATTAGGTATTCTTTCATTCAGGAAAACTTCTTCTTTTACCTTTATTTTTGTGGGTTTTCTCCAAAAATTTTCATGACTTCCCATGTTTTTGAAAAGGAGTGTCAATGCAGGAAAGTTATGATATGAAAGAGCCAAAATTCAGGATATGAAAGAACCCCTCTATACGTGGAGGCTCAAAGATTGCATGTGATACAAATTTTAAGCTAAGAGGCGGGAAATTTGCAGCCACGTGATTGGCTCCCTATCCAACCAGTAGGGGACCGACAATCGGTTCTCGCGACTACGCACTGAGCAATAATTTCTCAGGATGAAGCGTATTTGTTTGATTATTCTTTACTACTCACTTGGCTCTTTCTCTTGCTTCAATGAGAATTGGCCCCGCTACGTTCGATAAAAATACTGTCTCCTCCTCT
>JBAJFG010000093.1:0-70768 GCA_037903475.1 Ancylostoma caninum
ATTCGTTACTTACTCGGCCACCTCATCGCGGCTGCCATGATTGAGCAAGGACTCATAGTCGCGTAACCAGGCGGAACCAGGTTATTCAAAAATGCGTCTGCAAACGTTCGATGATCCATGGGACAGCTAATCACGCCAACCACTGCTGGATTGCGTGGCCAAAGTTCCATGAATCCAAGCCAGGACTCCATTGACAGCGCACTAGAAAATTGGTATTATTCAACCATCATGAACCTTCAAAAAAAATTTTTTTGACTGAAACTTCGCATATGTGGGTTATTTGAGGTGCTGAATACGAATATCATATCCATTTTGTACCGTAACGCTAGCTATTTTTGTAGGGTTACGGTAGGTGCACGGTAGTATGAGGTGGTGCACTTGCCGTAACCCTACAAAAATAGCGTTACGGTACAGAGTGGATATGATATTCGTATTCAGCACCTCAAATAACCTTCGTATGCAAAGTTTCAGTCCAGAAGAGTTTTTCGAAGATCTAGGGCGTGTGGGAGATGAATGACGCTGAAAAGTCTTTGGCGCGCTCTCCTGCGCGCATCAGGACCATTGGGCAAAAATGATGTACATACATTAACATAGCCTTAGACAGTGTTACCAAAAATGGGTGTTTCGTTTTGATTCCCGGGGTTAGCCTCTTGCAATTCCCTTGTTAGTTCAATGCCAATCGTAAATCAAGTTACAGCCCTACCTCCTTTAGCTACATCTGATCATAAAATCATCTCCTTTACCCTCTCTGTTGCGGTTGACCATGCCTTCAAGCTCCCCTTACCTGATTTTTGCAGAGCCGATTACAATGCTCTAGCATCGTTCTTCTCAACGATCAGTTGGTGGGAAGTTTTCCAAAACTATAGCTCTATTGATGACGCCTACAAGAAATTTTACCGTGTAGTTTATGAAGTTATGAGCAAATACGTCCCTCTCTCTGAGCCTCGACAACTGTCGCCACGATACCCCCAACATATTACCAATCTCATGTCCCAAAGAGACAGAATTTTTGCGACAAGCTCAAATCCTTTGCTATGCTCAGGTTACAAAAAAGTGTGTTGTGAATTAGATCGTCATCTCAAAAAATTCCACGTTAATCTAATCTTGAACGACGCATTATCAGAAACACTGACAAAGGACTTATCTTCTCCTTTATTCGCCATAAACTAAAAAGCAATTATAAATTACCTGTTCTTCATGGAGATAACGGAGATATCTTTGTGAGCGACAATCAAAAAGCTGATGCTCTCGCAATGTACTTTTCTAGTGCATTTTCTAGTAGTTCTGTTCTAAAAACCTTCCCACGTTCTCCAAGATCTTTCGAATCATTTCAAATCTCTGACTCACCAATTCATCCTTATACTGTTCGATTTTTTTGCTCAAGCGCCTACAACCTTCTACCTCAATCCCTTTCGATGGTATCCCGCAAATAATCTACAAAAAATGTGCAGATTCTCTATGTGAACCCCTTTCAATACTGTTCAACATCTTCCTCATTTCACTAGAAGTTCCCCTTGCATGGAAGAAAGCCATTGTCACGGCCATTCCCAAAGATTCTGATGCCACTCACATTTCGTGTTTTAGGCCTATAAGCATCACGCCTACACCGGTGAAGGTACTTGAAAGAATAATCCGGAATAAGATCACTAGTCATATCACCAAACTCAATCTGATACCACCCGAACAGCATGGGTTTGTATCCGGAGCCTCTACCACAACTCAACTAGTAGACTGTGTCCTCGAATGGTCCAGTGCGCTCAACAATGGTCATTCGATTGACATTATATATTTTGATCTATCAAAGGCGTCTGACAGAGTTAACCATCTCAAACTCCTTTCTAAACTGAAAGACCTTGGAGTTAAAGATGCATTAATTGACTGGATTCGATCATATTTATGTGACAGACATATGTGCGTGAAAGTGGGAAATTCGTTCTCTATATCTTATCTTTGTCACAGTGGAGTACCCCAGTGTGGAGTTCTCTCACCGCTACTATTCCTACTTTACACGCATGACGTCCTTCAAAACTACGCACGCATCCATCAGTAAAGGTCCAAATGTATGCCGATGACATCAAAGTTTTCGCATCGTACAACTCGCAGAACTACTCGGAAATACACTATGCTCTATCCCTCTCTATAGAAAATATGTTAGCTTGGGCTGAACTTTTCGACATACCTCTTAATCTCTCCAAGACCCTCGTATTTCACGTGGGTAAAGGTGATCCTATGCCATTTGTTATTAATGAGACGGTTTTGAATACTTGCAAGGAAATTAAAAACCTGGGCATATATTTCAACTCCAAACTGTCCTTCGATACACATGTTAGGCATGTCGTCAATAGGTCTTTCGCTGCACTATTTACTATATTTCGCAATATTCGTTCGAATGATTCTTCTTTGCTGATTAAACTATATAAATGTTACGTACTTCCACTCCTTGAGTATGGCTCGCAAGTTTGGAGTCCCTCTTCTGTGAAACAACAAAGAGCCTTAGAGAAAGTACAGCAAACTTTTGCAAGATTGCTCCTGCACAGATGCTTACCTAATTCCTATAACTACCATCAAATTCCGCCTTATCATGAGAGACTTAAGAAATTCAAACTCGACAGTCTTTTGCAACGACGCACGTTCAATGATCTTGTTTTTTGCTTCAAGGTTTTACGAATAAATTGCAAGCTTAGGGCCAGTAAATATTGGATCTTTAGGCCATGTAATGGCCGCTCAGGCACGTTTACATTGCACTACAAGAGAAATAACAACAGATTTAGTACTAGAATGTTTAGTACTCTATTTGTTCGAGGTGCTAGGTGGCTTCGTCAGTTACCGAAAGATGTCTTATGTTCTCCGTCTTCCTCTGTTTTTCAAACTAGACTAAGAAAAATAAATTTCCTTCGCCTCTTAGGGGTCAGAGAAATTTGAAATTTTCAGCTCATCGATTGCGACATCATCTGACTACAGTCTCAGAACAGAACTACTTTATATGCCAACACATCCATGATGGACTATTCTTCTCTGCCATCTGAGATTGCCCCTTAACTTTTATTATGATTTTTCTGTGTACGAGGAGCCCTCTGGAAGCATTCTTCTCCGGAATTCCTCCCTGTTCCCCTTTTCTACTCTCCTATCATCCTCCTTGGTGTTTTATAAATTCATTTCCTTTTCTGCTCGCAAATCTTGAGACAAGAAGGAGACGGATACTGCGAGGAACCGACAGAGATGGTACCCACGTTTTCATCCCACTTGAGCAAAAATACCGCTAAAGATTCGAATTGCTCTGGTTTAAAGGATGTACGGGTTTTTCGACATCGTCTCTGTTGATGGGAGCAGTTATGGGCGAACTGCAGTGTTGCTCTGATTTTCTGAGCAGAAAATATCTGTCAAAATACTGTCACTGATACCTCACGTAACAGGGATAACATAACAGGGACCTTGAAATAACTTCGGATTTTTTCAACTGAATCTGGAGAGCTTCTCATCTATTTCCTTGTGCTCGTGATCCACCATTGTATAGCGCACTTATGTGCATGTAAATAAATAAATAAATAAATAAATGTAAAACTTTAGTGTAAACGCCACATGAATAAAACGGCGCTCAATGGCTGGTGTACTGTGCGACAAGAACATCCCAAAGCGTCTCAAATCAAAGATCTATCGAACTGTTGTACGTGCTGCCGCTTTGTACGGAGCTGAATGTTGGGCTGCAACCAGAGAAGTAGAACATCGGCTTAGCGTCATGGAGATGAAGATGCTACGCTAAGCTCTGTATGGCAGGCGTTACCAGACTTGACCGCATCTGTAATCAGGACTTCCGACAGCGTTTTGGTGTAGCTCCAATAACGGAAGGCTCCACAAAACTCGTCTGCGATGGTACGGTCACGTCACGTGCTCAGGGCTGACAATGACAGCATTTGCAAAATCGGATTCGGACCCCGCCTCCGAACGGGACTGAAGAAGAATTACTTTAAACGAGAGGGTTGTTAGCTGTAAACAACAGGGTTGGTAGCTGTCTGGCACTAAAACACACTCTGAATGTTATGTTCAAATGAAAGGGCTTAATAATGAATCCCTGGTCCAGATATACTTGCTTCGTCGTGACAATGGAAGGATAATCATTTCGATGTTGCTGTCCTTAGACTGTCGAGCTAGCGACTGTTCCAGAAGCGCTCAAGTATTAGGTTGAGGAGAAAGTAACGGAGGAAAATTTTCAAAACTTTCTAATTCCCTATCGCTGGTGATTCGATCAGGGATGGTCTGCTGACGTAGTAGGAGATTACCTAGAGCATTACCCTGTGGCTATTGAAGTACTAGGGAATGCTTGTCGCTGCAGTTACGCCCTCAGTTGCCAAAGGGCGCTTTTGCCCTAACATCTATAATGAGCTGCTCTGCAGCAGCTTGACAAGCACTGAGGCCACTTACAACAGTAGTGCAATCAAGGAGACAGTAGCTAAATATTTCACAATACCGGACCCCCCCCCCACTTACTTCGAATCTGGAAATATGGGCTCTTATAAGGAGCCATGCTTTGTACGGTCTCACATCACAACGCGAAGGGATTGCTCTGATTCGAGTTGCTCCCACAAGGTAAGAGAGAGCTACATATGGGTAGAACAGGTCTGAAAACTGAGGGCAACCTTCAAAGAAAAACGACAAAAACGAGAAACCTTACTCCACCCCAGTTATTTTGCACCCCAATTTTTCCACTTCTTTCCTGCTCCGAACTAACGGGGCATTCCTACACTCTGGAGACCTGCTATTTTTACTTTCCTGGCTGATTTCTCCCTGAACACTATCTCCTCCCAGCCCTCAGTTTCTTCCCGGCCTGAAAAGAGCCCGTTGATTTCGACCATTTTTAACCAGGAGTCACCTTGTGTAACCAGCCGCAGCCTGCGCAATTCTGAGGAGAGCGAGTCAGCGATCTATCCATGCGTTGAGGTAATTTTATGGATTCGGAAGGTGTATACTAACTTCAATCGGAAAACCCCGTTCAAAAGTTAGAGCTGAAAACCTGGCTTGAATGCCGTTTCTTCCATTACTTTCTCCTCAACCTAACAGTATTTGGACCCCGCAACTTCTGCCACAGTTGTGGAGGCGTGCGCTCTCAGTCCCCCAGCGATGGAGAATTTCCAAAGCAAAGAGTGATCCATCAAGTAAAAAGGGTTACACTTTAATGGAAAAAATTTATTAGTCCAACTTATATCAAGAAGCGATGATCCACCAGACTACTCTTCACCAAATGATTTGTACAGAGCAACGAAGTAACAGCACTGATTCCGTTCGAGACGCAGAACACAATAGCTGCCGCTAGCGGGAGCGAATTCAGCAGCAAATATGTCACACAAAGAAGAGTCATTTCGAAAGAGAAGTGTGCCCATTCACGTCCATACAGGAAGCAGTTAGAGAATCCAACCTCTGACGGATCCCTGAAAGAATTGGCAGTGATATTATCAAGTAGTGGAGCATAACGGCATAAAGAAGATCTCTTTTATATAAAGAACTAGACGGCATACCCGGCTTCGCTCGGGTATTTTACAACCTCGGCTTTCTCACATTGATGAGAACAATTGCTATTGCTGATAAAATCATTGGAAATACTCATAATTTTGGTGGTGAGCACATTAGTGATGCTCAGGTACAGGGCATTCCCCTCCGAGTGAACATCGCGTTGGAGACACGCGCGCGAGCTGATCCATTCCATAGATCAAAATCTCAATAGAAAGGTTACGTGGGAATGGTTTTTAGCGGTTCGGACGCAGCCTTTCAACTGAGAATTTGATCTGTGGAATGGATCAGCGCGCGCGTGTCTTCAACGCGATGCTTACTCCGGAGTGAAAGCCCTGTAACCCTTTCCCTCAAGTAATCCCGTGAGCGAAACGTCGTGTCAGTAAAGTTATTTCGATGACAAATTCGTGGAAAACAGTTGCCATATTCGTGCTTAGATTTTTAATGTGTTCGATTGATCCAATAAGCACATTTTGCCAATTTTCAGAAGCAGGAAAAAGAACAGAAGACATTAGTGAACCGATACATTCGTGCAAAACAATTGCCGTATTTGTGTTCAACGTATTGAAAAATCTCAGTAGACACGTCTCAACCGATCCATGGGCGAAAAGAGCGAAAAATCAATAAAACCGATAGATCGATAATTCGATAAATCGGTAATTCGTGCGGAATGTTTGTTGTATTCGTGTTCAGCGTATTGACGAACTCCAGTAGACATCTGTCTGTCGCCTCATGGGCAAGAATGGCGAAAAATCAATAAAATCGATAAATCCATATTTTCGTGCAAAGCGGTTGCAATATTCGTGTTCAGCGTACTGAGATACCCCAGCGTACGTGTTCCCACCAACCCCTAAGCAAAAAAAGCGAAAAATCAATAAAGTCGATAAATCGATATCTCCGTGCGAAGCGGTGGCCATATTCGTGTTTAGCGTATTGAGATACCCCAGTGTACGTGCCCTCACTAACCCCTGAGCAAAAATAGCGAAAAATCAATAAAGCCGATAAATCGATGTTTTCGTGCAAAGCGGTTGTCATAATCGCGTTCAGCGTATTGAGATACCCCAGTGTACGTGTCCTCGCTAACCCCTGAGCGAAAATAGCGAAAAATCAATAAAATCGGTATAATCGATAAATCAATCGATATTTCTCAGAGGGAAGTAGCCTAAAACCTCCGCCGGCCTTTGATGGGTATGTGTGCAAAGTTTGGTCCCGATCGGTTAACCCTCCGCGATTTCTATAAGGAACATACATACATACATACATACATACATACATACACACGCACACACGCACAGACATTTTATTTTATATATACAGATGATAGCGTATTGATTCTCATTTTGCAGACGGTGAGGGTCCGTCTGTTTCTCTAACCTTTCATCATATGAAAAAGCGCATAGACCATGATGAAGGGTGGATGCGCAGGTTTGCGACGAGAACAGATTAATGGATGACGGCGAAACGAGAGTGCAAAGACAGCGCCCTGGGCTAGATCCTGGCGGGACCTGCGATTTCATGACCGCCTCACACGCTGCCAATGGAGTCAAGAAATCTCACATGACCATTTCGCTGCGGTACCCGCGTCTAGCAGTCTCACAGCCCCCGGATGAGATAGTGTTTACAAGAATATATATATATATATATATATATATATATATATATATATATATATATATATATATATATATATATATATATATATATATATATATATATATATATACTTAGCAGGATAACCACTCTGTAGGCATATTGTAGGGTGACACAAAGAATTGAGCCGTATAGGCACGCTCCGCTGACGGCAACGAGGTCTATGAAAGGCATGAGAGCTTCGTAGGCGTAGTGCTGCGGTGGTATCCGTCGCACCCTCTCACAACTGGCACATTCTCGTTCTAGCATCCGTCCGAAAGTCCCTGAGCGAGCCACGGAATCAGTTCCAGTTTGCACACTTACATGCACAGAAAAAAATGCGCCATCATAGGTCATTGTGACATTTCCTGTGACCAAGTATTTAATTATTCAAGAATTCTGGATAACCACTTCCTTCCATTGCTCTTGAGATTTACAAAAGATGTGGATGCAACGATGGGCGACAGATGTACGAAGAGGCAAAAGTGCCGTGGTACGGTTATGCGAATGGAGAGGGGTTTACTGTGGTTTAAAAGTGCGGGAGATGCCAGGATACGGATTCGCGGACGGAGGAAAGTTGCCGGTTGTGGCCCAAAAGTTAAAGGAAGTCCAGGATATGGGCCCACTGATGGACGAGAGGCCCGCTGTGGATATGGGCCCACTGATGGACGAGAGGCCCGCTGTGGCTGGGGGATGAGAGGATGCGGGTCTCCTGATGGCACATAGGTCTGTGGCCTGAAATTGTGAGGAGTTAAGGGAACTTCAGTATATAGACACGCGGATGGAGAAGGGATCCACTGTGGCTCAGATGTGAGGAATGCAAGGATACGGATCCACTGATGTACGACGGGTCTGCTGTAGCCTGAATGTGTGGAAAACGCCAGGGTACGGTTATCTCGATGGAGGAGGAGTTCACTGTGGCCAAAAAGTTAACTCCAGGATATGGGCCTGCGGATGGAGGAGGGGTCCACTGTAGCTAATATGGGTGGGGGACGCAGGATGGAGATCCCCTGATGGCACATGGGTTTGCTGTGTTCGTGAACATGTGGGGAACGCTTGGATACGGTTGTGCCGATGGAGTAGGGTTTCGCTTTGCCCAGGTTTGAGGAAAGCCACGATACGGGTCCATCGAGGGACGATGGGTCTGCTGTGGCCTAAAAGTTAAGGGAACTCCAGGATATGGGCTCATGGATGGAGTGGTGAAGACACTATGGTGAGGATCCACCGATGGAAGAGGGGTCCGCTGTGCCCAGAATTGTGAAAAACGCAAAGACACGGGTACTGGAGGTGCTCGCTCAAATGGCGGGAAAACGCCAAGTTTCGATGAGTGAGAGATGTTTGTAAGTATCCCAGAATACTAAAGCTGGTATTAGCCTTTGCAGCGAGTCCACTGCTTTCTCTGAAGTCCACTGGCCCATTTGGCGAGGTTTGTTTGGCAACCTAGGTAACGGGTTTACAAACGAGCCAGGCAAACGAACTCCGCCAAATGTCTTGCCGAACATGATGTCCCGTCAAATGGGTCGTCATGCAAATCTTGCCAAATATGTCGCATTACAAACCTTGCCAAACAGGTCGCCATACAAGTCTTGTCAAATAAGTCGCGATACAAACTTTGCCAAGCAGGTCGCCATACAAACCTTGCCAAACAGGTCGCCATACAAACCTTGCCAAATAGGTCGCCATACAAACCTTGCCAAACAGGTCACCATACAAACCTTGCCAAATAGGTCGGCATACAAATCTTGCCAAATAGGTCGCCATGCAAAAATTGCGCTTCAACATTGTAGGTGAGATTTCGCAACGTACTCCTCCTTCCTCCCATTGCCAGGAGAGGCCTCCAAAATTACCACAATTTTCAAGCTTTACATTTAATGGTCAGATCCAGGAAGTGGTTTGGGTGAAGTACTTCCTCAAGCAGTTGAACCGATGACACCCATCGATTCCCTTCCTGGAGGCACGAATTAGGTGGATGTCGCCATGGTGTTCAGCCGGCTGCGCACTGTCGTGCGTGTTGCAGCGAGGACCACGGAGATATCCTCATGCAAAAATCAGGTTGTCATTTTGCCTAGCAAACACTTGGGACTGACAGCGGCACTCTCCCAATGTACGACTCCCTTTGAGGTACGTACCTCAAACTTGCGTAATTGAACCCACTCATCGACTGCAATACCGATGCGTCGTATGTACCTGTCCAGGAAAATAGGTCGCCAACATCTTCTCTTGCCATTTGTCTTGCCAAACACCCGGAAAATAGGTCGTTAACATATTCTCTTGCCATTTGTCTTGCCAAACACCCGGAAAATAGGTCGTTAACATATTCTCTCGCATTTTGTCTTGCCAAACTGACTCTAGACCCATTCTCCCGGAAAATGTCTTGCCAAACACATTCTCTCGCCAAATTGGTCGCCAATGGACTTCAGAGTTTGCAAGATTGCTTCAGCTCTCACATGTATTGGGTTGAGCAATAAGTTCGTGCGGTTTTTTTTCAACTCAATTTTTCATGAGCCAGAAAAGAAGGATAAACGAGGAGGTCGCGCGAAGTTAGGCGATTCTGAGAGAAGTCGAGTGCAGAGAAGAGTACATGTGACAGCCAGAAATCCATTAAAGAGCACTTCACTCGAACCACATTGAAACTGATAAAGTGCAAGACATTCAGCGAAGCTCATGTCCTCTCTGCCAGAGAGGTTCGATCTCCTCAGGTCGTTCCCGTCTATCCCGTACTTACCTCTGGTAAACTTACTCTTTCCTTTACCATATATTACATGTGACAGGTATCATTATAATATAACTAGACAGCATACCCGGCTTTGCTCGGGCGCACTGTGAAGGCAATATTTTTGTGATCAGTAAGTTAACAAACCTGAGCAACAGACCGTTTTTCACCATACCATTCGCAAAAAGTTGGTAAAGTTACTTGTTCAATTACTTTATGGAAAGTGTTTGTCACGTTAGTGTTCCGAGTGTTCGGGAACTCCAGCAGGCGTGTTCCTACCCATCCCTGTGCAAATCCGGAAAAATCAATAAATCAGCGTAGTAAAAACAACTGTAATAAATACGTATGTAGAGATTGCGGCAAATAACGAGGTTAAAAGGAGAGCTAGATAAGGTAACCATAGTAAATAGAACAACAAAAAACTAGATTATGCAAACACCGATTAACGATTAAGCCTCAAAATACGATAGGACCTCAATCATTGTTTTTAGGAGACAGAACAGTAGAACGGCATTAGGTAGAAGACTATTCAAATTAATGTCCTACATCGAGAACTTTTCAGACGTTTATTTCAAGATGTTTTAATTTAAAATCAAATTAAATAAATTTGTTTTTAGGATTTTAGTCACCCGGGCTTCCAAGGTTGTGGCGACTTTCTCTCACATCACTCGGCCACGTTTGCCAGTGGGGTATGAACCAAGCCAGATCTCTGATCTCAAGGATTACTGCTTAGATGGTGGAAAAAGATTCACTACATCAGTACTTGAGAATTATGATCATTAATGCCACTACGGTTACCTTGTTCTGCGCATGGATGTTTTAGATTTCCACCACAGCGGATGAGAGAACGATGAAAAGCTGTTAGTGGAAGATAGAGTAAAGAATCAAGAGGAGGAATTTTGGGAAACAGGAAGTGAGGTGTATGTTCATAAATTCAGAGATAGGTGCTTCGTGGCGAACCACTAGCGACGATGATAGGGAAATATTTCAAGCAGAAGGACGTAAACGCCAATGTGCACATGCACATTTCCCCTCCCCGTGCAAGCGTTGAAAGAGGCTATTCAAACGCGAAAAAAAAAACATAAAACGGGGTGGACGTCCAGTTGGGAAGGAAGGGGGCATAGTTCTGACGATGAGTCGTGGATTCGCACCTTTATGCGTTTTTGGCCAAAGGGGTAGAAAGTGGAAGGCCACTTATGTAGATCCTTCCGACATCGAGGGATCATTAATTATCTGTGAATCCAGAACTGCGTTTGTTTGGTTGTGCCTGTCTAGACGACGAAGTAGCTCACAAATGCCTTTCTTTGGCTTAAAACTAATTGAAAAACCACGAATGTCTCTTGTTTAGGCTTACCAGTATCCAAGAAATGGGTCTAAATAGAGCAAAAATCAATAACCACCTCGTCCATAGCAAGTACCCGGAAGAAGCCGCGCAGGTAGAGACTACATCACGTGACTAAGTAGTGAAAAAAGAAGAGGTTGAGAGGTCTGAAGCTGGTTACCAGTAAGACTAAAAAACCAGGCAGAAGACTCTACTCTGTACAAAAGAAAGACTGTAGAAAAGAGTGCACCCGTTTCAAGTACGGGGCAAAATTATGTAGCCGGAGAAGTGTTTGCTCATGAAATAATTATGGAAATTTCGAGCTACAACGAAGGGTAACGGTACCATGAGGATGGTGGCAAAATGGCATGTGGTCAGCAGCAGCTGTGCAGCAGAAAAGCACCAATAAGTTTGAAGGATAGGCGAGGTTGAAAATGTTAATTACCTAAACTCAAGCCATCTATACTCTTTTTTATGGGGTCCAGACCTGCAATACGACTCCTCCAATTCTGCAATTCGACCGCTGCCCCCCAATTAATCCCGCTATATAAACTACTGTCCTCCATTCCTACAATATCCAGAGAAATGTTAGTCGTTGGGCAATGGAAAGAAAGAAAAGATGGATTAATCCTCCAGGACAGCTGACCTCGCACCCCAAGAGATTGGACAAGCCACTGTTAAAGAATGAGCTGTCCAATTTCTTTCCAGAAGCTATTAAGTGGGAAAAGCTGCACTTTGCTGGCTTGATGAAGCATGGCCACCCTAATTATTCCATTGGCGTGATGGCGTGCACGTGTACTTGGCAGGCTTTGCCAGAGTAACGAAGGAGCTTTCCAGGAAATTAATGACCAGGAAGGTATCTTCTATACATAATGAGAAAATCTGCAAATAATAATGATTTAGTCAAACCAAAGCAATGAGGAAAACAAAGAAAATAAAAAAAAACAATATGAAAGTAGGTAATCTAGTCGACCATAATAGACAGTAACTAAATATAGACCGACATTAGAGTAGATCCACAGAATAGGAGACAGCACAGGAATTTTTCAGACCGTGACAAGGAAAAGGAATTTGCACCAAATTTGCGCCACCTTCAAAGGTAATGCATGACGTTTACAGCAGAGAACCGATGCTTGCACTTTTTTAAGACTCAACTTTGTATGAAGTCTGCATCGTGCTTGAATGATGTTGAATTCATACACCTGACCCTAACTCCATCCCATAATCGAGGCTAGAATTATGCAAACATCGTGCAAAACGCTCATGTTGGCGTCATGGGAGCGTTTGAAGTTAACTTTTGCATACATGAAGCCAACCTTTGCAATTCATATTTCATGCATGTCCCATGCACATTTCATGCTCATTCCATGCACATTCTATGCATATTCCATACCCATTACAGGTACATCTCAATGTGGGTTCAGTTTGTATAAATTTTGCATGAATTTTCAGGAACGTGCACATGGCGGAAAATTTTTGCAGACATTGAGTTAAGTAAGATTTTTTTTCGATCGCTGAATACTTAGGGGCATCTAATAAATAAGTGGCATATCGAAAAAAGAACCAAATTGATATGAAAAATCCAAATATAATATAAAATAGTAAGAAAATTTAAAAGCGGACATTCAGCTGTGCTATAATTCAAACGATTCTAGGGTAAAGTCGACGAGGGATCCCCTTACCACTTATAATAACGCGAGAATTGTTCCCTGACTGTAAGAAAAGGAATAGCAAAGTGGGAGAGAGAGAGGTAGGGAGAGAGAGACAGAGCATGACAGAAGACAGAGATGACATGGAGAATGTATGGTTGAAATAAAACAAAGAGTAGATTCACAGCAGTATCCTAGACCACGTATGGATAATAGGTGGGGGTGGTTGCTAAACATTTCTCGTCTAGGCTTCAAGCTATGTTCTATGATATGCTAAGTGAACGAGTGAACCCACACCTCTAAAAAAAAATTCACAGCAACGAGACCTTGCTGTAGAAGGTACTGAAGATGTGTCCAACCAAATATCTCCTGTAAACAAGACTTCACGCAACCACGGAGGACCACTAGCGTGCCCCCTTCGTCAACTCAAATATTTCCCCTGAAACTGAAAAAAACTCCGCAATTACCAATATTGCTTTGAATTTGCCGCCCATCTGACAACTGACGCGACGTTGATGACACAGATTAGGGTGAAAACATGCGGGTGTTTATGTCCTTAGAGGCAGCACCCATGGGAAATTTCGGCCTAGATTCCGGCATAGTTTGAAGCAACCACAGGGGGAATTTTTTCAAATGACCTTGGAACCATGGAAAACCCGAAAATAAAGGATTGCCAGAAATCAGCCTTACGAGTAACTAAACAAGAAGACTTGTTTTAAGTACTATCGCTGGAAACTACACACGAGTCCAATTACAAATGTCACTATTTGGATTTAGAGATTAATATACATAACAACATCGTAATGACAAAAACGTATGATAAGACTGATTCTTTCGGCTTTGCTACTAAACGATTCCCACACTCTTCCACTAATATTTCAACGGTATCAAAACAGCTACCATTTATACTGAAGTTTTCCGAATAACCCGCACTTGTTGTACTAGAAAAGACTTTATAACCAGACTGAATCCAACAAAAAACTTACCGTTAGCCATGGACTACAGTCGATCTGTAATAGAAAGCTCATATATGCGTTGTTTGTTCAAAAATAATTATATTTTGCATAAATTTGACATACATACCTCTAGAACTCAGGAATTTGTAAAGGAAATATTTTGATTACAATATAATCAGCTAAAGTTTGCTAAAAAAGATGCTGATTCAGGACTTAATATACCATAACAAATTAAATCTGTAACCAATAAATACATCCACCTATTCCACCCATTCAATGCATCCATTTGGTCATAATCTGTTAAAGATAAGCAGTTCTAATCCAATAAACCCTGTGCCATATAGTCAACATCTTCTTTTTGATTATATTTCACTTGGTACTACTCATTTTCAATGCACATTGTTTACACGTGGTTGGATGTTTATATCAACCGAATCAGATGTAAGTTTTAAAACCTAAAATTTAGGTTTATTTCGAAAATATGTGCACATATTAAACGTTACTTAACAGACACAATTCAGTAGGTTTCCTTCACCTTACCGATGAATGCAGAAGGAAACTTAATTTTATGTTTAGTTTTCGTATATGGTTCATGCACGAAACGAAAACTGAACAAACCACAAAATTTCAACATAACTTTAGAATTTAAGTAACAGGTAGAAGAATCGTTGTGCCAAGTAGTTCAGGGACAGAAAAGCAAGAACTGAGAAATATGAAGTTCATTAATTAGAAGGGAATAAATGGCTGTCCACCAAATCAGCTGGCAGTAATGCTTCTCTGCCCCCAAAACTCGATCAAACGACCCTACGCTGGTCCTGCTGATCCTGGATCTCAGACATCCAACTAATTATATCTCAGAAACATTTTCCGCGCTATTGTTTTCCTACAAATATTGGGACATTTGTTAAGGTTCCAAAACTGCATGGGTGTTTACCCTTCATAGGTGATCTACTGTTGATGCACCCATTTCAGCACTAAAGAAAGCTGTAAACATAAAGGAGAACAACACAACTGTGCCATAACCATAAACACACTTCCAACTCGCCTCATATTTGCGCTCAAGGAAACAACGGAACAAATGAAGCGCAGTGAAGCGTGTTAGTGCAAAGCCTCAGCAAGCGCATGATGCCAAACTTATTTCACGAATATTTCTCAGTTTTCTCCCGAGAAGAGTGTTGGAACTACACTCAGGACTAGACAATTCATTAAATATGTACGAGCTCAAAAATTGAACTATGAGTAAGCAGAAAATGAGAGTGCTGAAAGGAGGGGAACTAGAACTCTTGAGGGATGACAGGAAGGTGTCTGAGCATTTACGGCAATTCATGCACACCTTTTTGGCTATACATATCCTTAGCCGCGATTTAAACCCTGTTATCCTCTGAGCCAGTGAAGCTACAGGGATTTAGCGAGCAGATGGCTATGTCGAATCGAGAGAGAAATGTGAGAAGGACATTTCGCAAAAACAGAAACTAGACACGGTGTTAAATTACAGCCAAAAAACGATGCTTAGCGTTAATAGCGGAAAATGGGTGGCTTCGACGGAAATAAACAGCAAAAACATCGCAAGAATACCGTATTCTGATTTTTTTGTCAATCATTACCCATCAGTCTCGGATGTACTTCATATTGAGGGCAAAAACGACATTCCCACCGCTTTGTGATAGGTTCCCTCAGGCGTGAGCCACTACAGCACAGGCTCGAGGGTCAGATGGCTATTAGGCTAATCGCAGAATATTGGCCACGCCCCATTTTGTCTCACAATCCAAAAATTCATCGGATACCGCATGCATCACTGAGATAAGCGCGTTAACACTCCAATTTTGCTCGCTGTTTCCACTGGTTCCAAAACCTATACCTTGGGCGAACTCAATCTTCAAGACACCGTCTCATCTTGTAATCATTTCTCCAGAGTTCATATGAGAAAATCTCCAGGAACTCCTGATGTAAACGGTGTACGTGATCCTTGCAAAATAGCCAAAAAACCCGTTCCATTTGCAAGCAACACTTAGGGAGATTGTGGGCGGAGCCAAGGCACAGGTTCTCTGCAAGGTGCCCGCTCTTGCTGGTCACAGATGCAGTGCACTTTCTAGTTAAGGGGTGAATGGTGAGGAATTATTACCATACACCCCTTGAATAGTAGCAGTAGAAATTTCCTTAGAAGGTGCGCACCCACAAGTGCATGAACCAGAAATTTCCGCTTTAGCCCCTTCCCCGGGCTCCGCCCACTAGCTCCCCAAAAGTGGGGGCTTAAAAACGAGTTGTCCGACGGTTTTACACGCGATCACTTATACCATTGTGATCAGGAGCTCTTGTAGATTATTCATGCAAAAATCTTTCTTAAAAAATCTGAGATGATTGGGACGGCGTCTTGAAAAGTCATGAGAAGCAGTAGAAGTTACGACCAGCAACAGATAGCCGTATTTAAACAGAAAAAAGGGCTGGATGGATCAGCCGTGCTTAACCTTATCAGTTGCTGCTTTTTTTGTTTCAATATGTGTAGGAACGATGAAATTCGCACTTTGGGACAAAAATTGTGACGTCATCGCGATAAGCGGATAACAGAGTTGAGGTTTTGCTTGCGGTGTAAGAAACAGAGGATTAAAAAGCAACGGAAAGAAGTAGTATAAATATAAATAATATAAAATTATGTATAATAACATAAATAGTAATATAATAACATCACTTAATGATACATAATGTACGATATAATAATATATAATATCGCAGCTGCGATATCGCTCGCAATCAGTTCTTAGCTTGTAGGATGTATTAGGTTGGTACACAATTGATGCGGCTTTTTCCGCGACTTCTTTTTTCGTTGAGGAATAATTCTTTTCAAATGGTTTTTCCATGGAAATATTCCTCAGTTCTCACTTATCAAAGGTGCTATAGGAAAACGTATCCACTTCCGCAGTCATATGCTCTATAACTTCGACAAACCTTGCAATGTATTAGCAGTCATCCCAGGGTCATCTCAGGGAGTTTTCTGCCGAAGGAATAATCAGCAAAGCAAAGCCGAGAGATCATTGATTTATAAGATTTATAAGATTTATAATTGATTTATAGATTTATTTTATATAAGCTCCTAAGGTGAAGGAAGAAAAGATCGACTATACAGTTTTGAACACCAAGAACTCTGGGCAGCCGTGGAAGCGGCCGAAGGATTGCCATAGGGAATCCTGGCCGAAGGCTTTAATGTGGACCATTCCAGCATCGTTCTCCTTCTAAAAAGCACCGAAAGCCATGTGATCGAAAGGCATGGCATGTGGTTTCATGATTCCCCATGAGCTGTTAGTGAGAATGTTCACCGATTTTCTACAGCGAAACGAGCAGAGTTATTTTCTGAACAATCTCGCCAATAGGATACCATTCCCTCCCAAGGCTGCCATAAGTTCCAGATCGTTGCTTGTTCCTTAGCCATGGATTTTAACATTTTTTAACTTGGGTTTGCTGGTTTTTATCCGGCCAAAATTTCGTAGATATCGCGAAATGGCGATGCTGCATCATAACCATTCTTGGATTGGTTTTGACGGCATTTCTACCGAACGCAAGAAGAGGATTTTCTGACAAAGGAGAAGGAAACTGAGGAAAAAAGGGATTTTTGAGGATATATTGACGAAACAAAAAGTTGCGAAAAAAAGCTACATACATTGATTATGCACCAACCTAATACTGGATGTATGGTGTGGAACCACGCCAGCTGATTTTCATTAATTCAAGCAGTAATTTGGAGCTATATCCAACCAGTAATTCAAAATAATTATTCACAACAAAGATTGCAATCAACTGGACTGATGTACATAGTTCCTTATGACTATGACCTTTATCTGGGTGAGAACGAAGCATGCTGTGAAAAAGAAATCGCAGCGATTCCCACTTGTTGATGAATAGTTTCGGGAGTTTAGAAAAAACAAGCTTTAGAGGAGCGCTGAAGGCTGGTGCTTATCATCATTAAGCTCTCAATGAAATGTGAAAAAATAGTATAATAGTTGGAAGCAGCTGGTGCGATATCGCACCGCGATTGATGACAGGAGGCAATGCTCGAAAACACAGAGTTGATAAAATCAGCAAGACAACTATTAATCAGAGGTGCACCTTGGGTGCGATGCGATTACTTGCACTGAGCTTCAACGAGCAACTGTGAGGTGCACATGAAAAACGACACATATTTCTCAGGGAATATTAATTACCACGACATTTGCGAGTTTCCGTGACAACGCACGAAAAAAAAACAGAAAAATGTCGCGTTAGCCTTCAGTTTCATATAGTTAATCAGCTTCAGGAGCCGCATTTTTCATTGAGATTACCCAGGGTGAGTGTGAGAGCACCTCTCAATTTTATCGTGCGCCAACGGGTTCACCCTGGGTAATTCTAGGCTCAGGATGGGGTAAACAACTTGTGGAAAACAGCAAGTGTATTTCCCATAGTTGAACGGCATTTTTGCTAGTTTTACTCGGCAATTTTCGATTGCTGTAGGCGATTTTTGGGTTTGTGCCTAATTGCGTTCGGCTACTAACAGATGAACGACTATGGTAAATTATGCTGATGGGGTTATATTCCCATTTTCCTAATCTTTTTCCCACATTGCGATTTCTACGGTGTTTTAAGGTCCTAATGAGAAAAAAAACCACCGAAAAGCGCTTTTTCTGTATCGTAACAGTGATATATTAGATTTAGATTTATATTTGGACTTGTATAATAGATTAATACATTTTTTGTGCCGCCTGCCTGACCTCTATCTGTGCGACTACAATTATCACTCATTATTGCCTTACTAACTCAGTTCATATTCTGTTTTTTCTATATAAGTTCCGTGTTTCCAAATGTTCAATGATTACTAACCTAGCACGCCTATGTGCGTAATAAATGAATAAATATATTAGATTTAGAATGGATATCATAGAAAAAACCAATTTTGGGAAATTTTTGCTATCAAATGTACCTAGATTCAAGTAAAGTAGCGTGTAATTGACGATTAACGATGAGGGAATAGATTTTCGAGCATTTTGCAGGAATTTACACACAATTAATGCTGCAACTGACAAGTCGAATTGGCAGAAGTTGCGAAGGAGAACGATAAACGAATGAAATTAACGATTAACGGTCAGCAAAAACTTATCAATCGCACGTCTTCGTGAATAGTTCTTCGAGAAAACAGACAAAAACAAAACAAGCCCACCATAATTTACCAAGATCCATCGTCATGTCGTCTGTAGGGGAAAAAGAACGAATTGCAATGAAGCCATGTGCAAGTGGCAAGGACGGACTGAAGCAGATTCCAGCGAAAAACATGGTGAAAAGAAGCAAATTCTCGGATAAAGAACTGTCCGATTTTCGGCAAAATACTCTAGGTTCTGCATCTCCAACAAAGCAGCATTACGTATCTCTCGGCAAAGCCCAATTTTCAGCCATTTTTCAAAAAAGGATCTCATTAAAGATGCAACAAGGAACACTTATCCAGCGCAACAACCAGCTACTGTTACATAAAAAGGGTTCAATCAAGGTGAATTTCTTCACAATCCGTGGCACAGTTGGCAAGTCGCTGAGCCATGGACATCTACCACAATGCTGGATGAGATTTTGAATTTTTCGCTTTTATGCATCGTAAACCTATTCTCAAGAGAATCTCAGCTACTGAGCGATAGTACACAACGTCTTGTTTTTCACGGACATCCATCACAAACTCAAATCTCTTTGTTTACTCATGGAAGGAATACACATAAGGCATCCAAAGAGACTCCACCGACTTAGTGCCTCCCGACCCAACAAAATTACTCCAGCCTTTGGTCTGAGAAGAAAACCCAAAACACATTATTTATTTGGTCTTATGGCAAGTGCTGGATGTAATTTGAGCCTATAAAATCCGTCCCTGAATTCTGGAAAAATTGGATGTTCAACCTTGTCGATATAGTATGGATCAGCAAAAGCACTTCATTCCTGAGACTCCGTTATTTCTGATTTTTCCACGGGGATGCAGCATGTAACATAAATACAAATATGGTAACAAATAAAAAAAAATAAGTAGATATACATAGTCATGCATAATAGAATTTTCATATTTCCAAATTTATACTTTATAAATCAATTAATATTTTCATATATAGTCGAACTTCAGCAGCCTCACTTCGATTCCCACCAAGCGGCACTCTCTTATGGCAGAATATTTCTCCGTCATGGATTCCTCAGAGAACCCACGGGTAAAATTCAGTATCTACAGGGTAAGAAAGAATGAATTTTCGATTTCGCATTCAGTTTTTTCTCTGTTGTTTTTCTTATTTATGATCTACACGTGGGTGCATTACACTAGTAAATAAGCAAAAATATGCTTTAGCCAGACCGCCACATTTCTTGTTCTGCATAATGGATGTGGTTGATTTGCCATGCAAAGCTAGAAATGCCCAGCCAAACGGAAATTCATCTAGTAAATTGACGGCTGAGAGCAAAGATGAATTGGCAAATGCATAAACGACAGACAGTCAGACAGACAAACAGACAGACAGAGAGACAGAAAGACAAAGTGCCCGGGAATCACGTGGAAAACAAAGATTCTGCTCGCATCAACGATGGAGTTAGAGGCTTTACGTTATTGATGTCGCGCTCAGGGCCATAACGGCCACTATGAGTCCGCATTTTCTGGAATAACACACATTTTCTGGATTATTCCGCGCTCATTGTCAGGAAGTCCATAAGAGGTTCTGAGCAGATCCGTGGTTACTCAGCAGTGCCCAAATATGCATTAAGCAAATAGAGCATTAGAAGGCTATCTATGAGGGAAAATTAGCCGCGAAAGGAGAAGTGCAGCCACTCGAGGAACAGCTGTCCGCAGACCTCCGGAAGAGCCTCTTCCGTCAAAAACCACATCAAGGAGTCCGCACGCGGCCTCCAGCCCGCGCCGCGCCGCGAGCTGGTGAGTAGATTCCAAACAAGATGACGGACGGGAAAAGCCAAGCTTACGCTCCCCAGAGGCCATACCTCACCGTGATAGAGGACACCCCGCGGACACCGCGGCCCGCGGCACTGTGGCCTGCTATTATTAGCCCGCAAAACAATGGAAAACTACGTGAGCGTTTCTATAGCAATCCACGATGAGATGGTTACGAGAATCAGCTGTTTTTTTTTGCGAAGGATTCCCAGAAAAATAACATAGAGGCAATGAATGGCTCCTTTAGATGGCTACAAATGAAGAAAAATGAAGCTTCTGGGAAGGGGGGGGTCTAAAAAAACTATCGCAAAAAAAAACTTAATTCATCCTATATGAAGAATAACTGACGATTGAATGATTGAATGACTGACTGACTGAATGAATGAATGAATGAATGAATGAACGAATGAATGAATGAATGGTTGAATGAATGAATGAATGAATGAATGAGTGAGTGAATGAATGAATGAATGAATGAATGAGTGAATGAATGAATGAATGAATGAATTCAGAAGATTCTTGAAATGGATGAAATGAACTGACAAATTTTTTGAAAAATCCTGAAAAAATGAGCATTCACAGAAACTAAGCTGGATACAAGTATTTAACTTTTTTATAATGCCTCCAAAAGTATCGCGCACTACTGCTTGGAAGGTGTAATTGTTGTGAAAACAGCTCCTAAGAGAAAAAGCGACTTTTTCATGGTTTTCCTTGAGAAGCATGTCCTCTGAAAATGAGAAACAGCCACGAACAGCGTACTGCACTGAACAGCCCGCAATAAACAAACGACAAGCCTTCAACGCTTACCTCTCCCGAAAATGGCTCGCCCTGAAAAACACAATCGCATGCATTAGTGAGAGAGTCGTTACGATAATAACAGGTAAAGATTTTGTCCCGAAAAAAAACGTGTTTTTCAAGTGTCGGGGGATTTTCCATGAGAAAAAGAGAGTTAGTGTAGAGAATCACTCCTTGGCGATAGACATAGGCATGCACTGTTACCAACTGACAGCTAAAGACACAGGAATTTTCCTCTGTAGCTGAGGGGGAGAGGGCTGGGCGAGAGTGTAGGAGTAGTGAGCTGAAGAAAGGGCTGGCTAACTCAAAATTCTGCTAAGTAATTTCACTTCGATAATTTATTCCGGTAATTCAATACATAACAGTGTGAAAAATAATTAAAATCAAAAATGCAGTGAAAATAAGAATGAATATAGTGAACACTGCACTAAAAACAAGACAAGGGTGAAGATGAACCATCTCTCCGTTGGAAACTGGAAAAGGTGGGCGGAGTTAGAGATATCCGAGAGGAAATCAAGTTATGCTTTTTTGACCCCGTCTAACCAGCATAGATATGGGATAGAAAGGCACGTTGTTATGGAGTTAGGCTCAGCATTAGGCTGCCTACCCAAACGAGGCAAACTACTTGTCTTTGGGAATTTTAAACTAAGAAAGGAGGGGAATAGTTACGAAATGGGCGTGCCCATATTGGAAGCGAGACGGAACAGGCCTAATTCTTGGAAATGAGGCAAATCATAGATTATGGGAGTCCAAAAAAGCAGGAAGTTCATTAAAAATGAATTTGCATTGTTAGTCGAAAAATAATAGCATGTACACAGCCTTGGAAAGTTAGCACCGGCCTTTCGTATGACCACTCCACGCCATTTCTGTTAAAGTTTCACATATAGATTTTAACCAAGCTACGAGCCGGGAAAGAAAATCGATAAAATAATAGTAGAGAGGCGAGTTTCAGAAATCCCTACGGAAATTTAGTTTTGGTTTTTTTTTTTCAATCAGCTCTAGTTAGCACAGGAACACGAAGCAAAGCCGAGTTGCTGTGAAATTGAGCCGGGTGCGAAGCTTCTCTGATGCATGTGGCAAATTACCCGAAGCGAGTGGATTTTACTGCCATGAAATTCGACTATAAACGTGAAAACGCGTAATTGCACCTCGTAATTCGATTTGAGACGACTCATCCCAGGGAACCCAACGAGAAAACGCAGTGATTGCCTATTTGGTTAAAGTTTTAGTGTTTCCAGGGCTCATGTGCATTATTAAGGAAAGATGGGTAATCTCATACCCATAGGTAGCAGCCTTGTATAGGTAACTTGACGTTTGGGTGAAACTGCTTATGGCTGCCAAGGGTAAATTTGGGCACGTTACCAAGCTTACCATAGGTAATCTCAACCTCGCATCCAGAATGGTGCTCTGGACGAAACTGTTCAGTACCCCAGGAACAACTTGCTGACAAGCTAGTTTTTGATATCAAGTTTCTGATCGCATTTAAAGTTCCTGATCGCTTCCTCCTCCCCCCCCCCAAAGTTTGTTAACATTTTGTTTTCGCCTTATCTTGCTGACGAGTTGTCGGTACTAAAGTTTGTCAGCAACTTGTTCTCACCGCTTCTTGCCGACAACCTGTCGGTCATGTAAACTTATCGGCAACTTGCTGTCACCCTTTCTTGTCGGTAAGTTGTTGGCTTCAAAACTTGTCGGCAACTTGTTTTGCTTTTTTTTTGCTGGTCGACTTACTGGTTGTTGAAACTTGCCAAAATTTTTTAGAAGCGGACTTTTTCTAATTTCATCACGGTAACCATCCCCGCGAACTCGGTATCCAAGTACCAGGTCGAGAGAGCAAAAAAAAACAGAGGGACAAGGAGAAGGTAGGAGATGCACAGAAATTGCGAAACCATGGGCTTCCATATATTTGCAGAGTCATTTGAAAGGAATTTTCAAAAAGCCCCCAATTCTCCGGAAGAAAAGGCTATTCACAAAGGACAATGGGGTCTTTTTGAGCATAGTATCTTGAGGAAATCAATACAAGACACATGGCACAGCTATCGCAAGGATTAAACATTTGCAAATCCTATCGAAGAAAGTGAAATTCTCGCTAGTGCCTTAGTATAAACGCAAAATTTTTCAAATTCACAGCGAGACGGAAATGACCGCTCTCAGACTGATGGACTGGTCTAGTTTGTACAAGATTTCGCTCATTTGCAGCGAAATGAACATTAAGCCCCGCCCACACCCATGATTGGTCAGCTCGTTCGTAGTGAAATGGACAGAATTAAAAACTGGCTGAAAATTGAAGGCTGGGAAGGAGAGCGGACGGGACCATGTGGACGGGTTATCCTCCAAGTACAAAAAAAATACCAGGTAAATGCAACAGGCTTGAGTTGATCCTCTACATTATTAAGCTTCACCTTTACGGTGTAGAGCGTTATACCTGGAGCGGGCGGCGCTGACGGGCCCTACAACTGGCCTATTTGCACAACTGACCAATCGTAGAGCTTGGCCGCACCCCTTTTCCAGATATAACGCGCCACACCCTCATCTTTATGTCCCCCTCCTATCAAACAAGATGGGGCGTGTTTTTTCCTAATCTCCACTCTCTTCACCTGGCCGCATTTCTTCCAATCTGTGCTCTCTCAAATGGCATAGTCTATCTTAACAGTGTTCCCTGGTTATTCACAAGTTATAAAAAACTACTTTGACGTAGATTGAAGTGGGATACAATCTCGTTTCACTATTTTGGACAGGGGCGGAGCTTCACAGGCACATAATTAAAATAAAAAAGGAAAATGCGTCGGGTTGTGGAAATGGCAATCCTGACTATAGAAATCATATTCTGAACAGTAGGATAACGGTGGTTCGGAATCGAATGACGATCAATATGCACCTTTTCCATAGTGCCATACGAAAACTGACCACGCCCATTTCTCGCAATACCAGTGGCACATGTTCATTCAGAAAACAATATTTTTATAATATGCATTTATTATTTTCTGTTTTTGTTGCGTATGTTTACTAAAATGTTCAACTATATACTTGTAAATATACGCAACAAAAACATAGTGTTTACAAGTATACACATATTTTACATTTCATACATTACCGTCAAAACATTTAGGGTGGACCCACTGGCACGCGTGGCATCACCTGTTTGCACAGGTATTGACATGAGGGGTTCGATCGACTGTAAATGAGAACTGAGAAATCAACCGGATATGAGGATGCGCAAACGAACAGAGTGCCAAGACGCAGATAATTAGTGCAGCGTATGTGAGCGTGTCGACTCAATTGCAGGCTTCGGCAAGAAATTTGGCTTCCCTTCCAGAAATTTCCACGAATACGTACCCCGAAACAAAGAGTTTGACGCCATAATGCGGAACTCCCATTAGAACCACTCAGTCGCTCATTTTTAGCGCTCATAGCCGCTTAATGGGGTTGTTGGTGAAGCAGTAATGACTTCTTCTCGAATGGCCGTTCCCATAGTTGGTCCGCATTATTGCGTAGAGTATTGACGTCAATCATAAGTACCAAAAAAGAAGAGAAATACGCCAATAATTTCCTCCTGAGTGTCAGGAAATCTCTAATTAATTGTCAGTGGCACCCATAATTTTCTCGGAATTGCGTGGAATTGCGTCGAATAAAGCGTGTGCCGTGCAGATGACAGCATCAGATTCGTACGCAAAAATGCACTACGAACTAATTTCCATGGAGAAAACGATGGAATGTATGCACTGATGTGAGCACGGCTTGGCCTGGAAATGATTCGCATTTCCGTGCAAAACTTTTTTTCCTCTCTATGAATTTCTGCACATCATATAGCGTTCAAATTATGGAAAAAGAAGTGAAATTGAAGCTGTGAAAGTTGTGGGGGAGCGACAAATCTCGAAGAAGACAAAAGCCACCCTAGCGAGAGATGCGATTGCTGATGAATAACTCATGAGTAGCTCCTAAAAAGGCAATGCGAGCATAAAACAACTTTTCTTTTCCGTATTTTGCCATTAAATAATAGAAAGAAAATACTGGTTCAAAGAAGAAAATTCTCGAAGAAAGAAGATCTGTGCTAGGGCTGAATGTCAGCAGGACCAAGAAATCGTAACATCGTAACTTTGGGCGAAGCTATCGCCTCAGAAAACGAAGAATCAGAGGAACAGGGGAATCTCGCAAAAATGCCCATTGATGAGTTCCCATTTACGGAGTTAATTTTACGGAAAGAAATCTGAAATTCCTGAGCAAAAATTGTCGAAAACGTCAACAAGGCATGAAAATGTTCAGGATTTCTTTCTAAGCAATCAGTACAGTAGTGCAGCTCAGAGAGTGCATTTGCTTCGTCCGCAGTTGCAAGTGCTGTGCCGTGTGGGTGACGGTCAAGAGGTGCGCTCGCTAATTTCTCGCACTTCTTTCGCACGTCGCTCGCACCCATAATTGCGGGTGTCATGTAAGAGCTGCCCATACCGGCATGAACCATTACCAGCTACAGGAAGCTCCAAATGTCCGCAGTCAAGAGGGACGTGGCCACGACGCGGCTTTAGACAGAGACACAGGCGCTCGGCATGCTGCCACTGGTTGGCTGCAGAGTCAGAGAAGCCAGAGGCAGCATAGACAGCGCATGTGTCTGATCAGGGAGCCGCGCCGTGGCCACGCCCTCTTGACTGCGGACATTTGGAGCTTCCTGTATGTAGGCGGTCTGCCGAACGGAGCCTTGCCGCCGGAAACGTCGCGGGCGGCAGCACGGTGTTGAAAGTGTACAGAAGACGGGGACACCTCGATGCGGATCGGGTGAATCGCTGTTATTTAAAGCTGCTGGGAACTTTTGATGCTGGGTGCCAACGAAATTACCACTAATGCCTGAATAATAATTAAGAAAATGGTTAAAATTTGTCTACAGGTGATTCAGAAATGAGTCGGTATTGGTGCATTTTTACGTAAAGAGATTAGAGGTGCCTTTGGCAAGTTGTGCATGTTCAAGCTTGTTAGTCGCAATGATTTTTAACTGCTTTACATGCTAGAAAGGGTTCCGGAAATGATGTGGGAGTACGTGGAGCAAATGTCTCCGATAAGCGGCATACCGACTCCCCGATGAATGGCCTGTACGTTGCTGGATGCTTATTCAAGTAACATTAGCAAGTTGAAACTACGGTGTGGATTTGCCTGTTGATGATGCAGAATGTATCTCACAATCAGTAACCATGTAGACATGTAGACATGGTCAACGACTTGGAGTTTAACATTCCGAAGGGTTTTTTAACAGGGAGGTTTGACATCATTCGCATTTTGCTATATAATTTTGTTTAAAAAATTGGTTTGTTTGTGCCCATCTTCACTAGGATTTCTTTATTAGAGTCGAACGAAACTCGGAGAGCACGTCTATGACTAATTCATTTGTCTTGAGGTGTTGTCAGATGATTTCCCACGCCCTGGTTCTCCATTTGCAGGAATTCTTCCTTCCTAGGGATATGCTACAGGCAAAGTTCATCTTTTCCTGCAGTGCCAGGTTTCGCAAGCACCACCCAGTTGTCTGATTGACTCAAGCTCGACCAAAGACCAAAGGTTTTTTTTTTGAACTATAACAAGTAGCAAATTCCGTGCCAACACTTGAAGACCTAAGTGAGGAATAGCGGGTGAAGTCAAGCAGATCTCCAAGACCAATTATCAAGCTGACAACAAAGCTTGAAGAGGCAGTTCAGTGAAACCACAAAAAAAGAACCAAAAACGGCTACGTTTGGTATTTCTGCTCACATTATAACTCCTCGTAAAGCTCATTGAATTGGATAAATCTACAAGATGGAAAAGGCTTCAAACTTCAAGAGATCCATGCTTATTTGCATTAAAATTCCACTGCAGTGGCTAATGCGTAAGTGATTTAGGCCGGAATCTTTTTGATACCCTTGCGACACAAAAGATTAAGTCAGTGATTGAGAGCTTAATTTTGGAATCCTACTCAATCACTTGTGTTAAGGTATTGAAAAAATCGTTTTACGCGAACTCCTTTCTATACTATCAAGCACTACTACAGCAACAAGGGTCCATCGCATGCGACGATGTGTACGAGTTGTATCACTTACTGTCTTCTTTGGCTATTAAGGGTTTAGAGGCAGACGGATACTGTAGCCATGGCTGCCTCTGCCTGTGGGAAGGTGCGGTCGAGGTGCGACATGACCCAGCTAACGAGCGAGCGCACCTCTTGTCTCGGACCCTGCCGTGTCGGCCGCGAGTGCGTCTTTTTTGGTGACTTCGTCTGCAAATGCGGCTGCGGCGCGGTGTCGTCCAGCTGGCCTGCGGTTCGATTGATGGGAGAACGCCGCATTTCAGCAGGAGGACAGTAGTAGAACATCAAAATCAAAGCAATCACACCATAAACATGTCGGAAAATACACGGGAAAATGTAAAAGTTAGATGGAACCAGGCGACGAGGTAGCCAACACCGCGGCGCGGCCGCAATTGCAGACAAAGTCGCAGACGCACTCTTGGGGCTAGCCGACTGCACGTTTCTCCAGAAAACTACTTAGAAATCCGAGGAAGTTTAGTGATCCTTTCAGTTTCACATTGGCTCGGACCACTCCGACTCGCGAGAGGGTTGGCGCCCGTTCGGTCTTCCTTAAGCTGTCAAAACCGAAGGATTCCGAGAAATAAGTGGTTTATGGGTGGGTAAATAGTAAATATTATAATGGGACTAAGTAGAGGATATTTGTACTAGCAATATAATTCACTTTATTGATTAAGCTAACTATGGCAAATATAAGGACACTCGCGAAGGCACGGAGGCGCGAACAAACAAACGAAGAAGAGGAGTATACATATTATGCATTAGGAAGTAAAACTCAATCTTGATCAGAAAGGCGAATCCAAAACTCATCCTGAAGTTCAAATTAGGAAACCCTTGAATTTTCTTTAAAACTAGTTGCTTGATGTTAAAAATGGCTCATCGAACCGGGTGAAATGTAGGCTTGAAACACAAAATATTAGATGTAAAAATCGTCTTGGTTCGAGCCAAGATAATTCTCAAGCATGAACTGCCTTCAAGGCCGGTGTCATTGTCGTAACTAAAGAATAATTCGCTTGTAGATACTGATGCAGTGGTCTTGTCAATGTATTTCCAAAGGTTTTCCAAGGGTTCCGATAAAATCAATAAATCAATAACCACACGGCGGGAAGAGGCCATCATATTCGTGAATATCGTGTTGAAAACCCCTGTGCGTACTCGTGATCAGCGTGTAGAAACCCACTGTATGTAAGGTTCAGCCACGCCTGCAACACAACTTGGGAAAAATCAATAAAATCAATGACCGCGCCGTGCAAAGCAAAGTGGCCGTCAAATTCGTGACCAGCGTGGTGAAAAACTCCAGCTAAACTGAGGAAAGTCGATAAAATCCATCGATAAGTCGATATCCGTATCGATACTATCAAGTAAACGGTGTCCTGGGCCATCCACCCTATTGGGATAGTATCACATGTTTCCGAGCCCAGTTCTTCACCACCTTGCTTTCAGATGCATCCCTATCGTTTGGATTTGGCGCCCACGCGGCGTCGTCCAGATTTTTGAAAAAAAAAGTGTGAGCGATTCTATGTTTTACATATAGATACGTATCTGCCAACAAGATTTTTGAACTGATAGTATTGGGTGGAGGGATGTGCTGTTCTGATGACTTCAGGAACTTCGAACGAAAATAGTTGAACCTCAAGAAGTATCTTGTTATGTTTAGTCTCAAGCTAATCAAACCCCACCCCACCCCCACCCCTTCTCTTCCGCACCCCAGTTAGTTGCATAGGTAAGTAGTCAACAAGTAATCAAATGAATGAGTGAATTCATTGATCTCTTTGTATGGAGTTCCACTTCAATGTGTTCCCAGAATGGTGCCAGATGAACATTTCCCCCCCCTCCCCCCCGCCCCCCCCCCCCCAAGCCTGCTAAATTCGTGTAAGGTCAAGTGCAAGCTGTGAACACGAAAGCAAAAGGTTATGCACAATATTTCACTCTTTTGTTATTACATGGTAGGACTGGAAAAGCCTATAACAGGAGAATTCAGTGAAATTCTATGAATATGAATTTGCAAGCAGGATATTGCTCTTCCGCCCAGTGGTAAACAACGCTGAAATGCAGCCTGACTGAAATGCAATAACACACTTCCAAGCCCAAAGAAGACGGCAAAAACAAGAACAGCCGGCAGAACTTGTTAGCCACGGCTCATAAGGAGTGTTTGGGTCAGCATATAGTTGGGTTCAAGGGGGATTTCCTGCTGTTTTGGAGTTATAACCCGTTGCTATACAATAACCCTTTTTTCTAGGCGTTTATACTTCCAGAACCTGGATGCATCATTGAAATTACCCAGGGCAAACCTGTTTATGCCCTTGTTGACGATGGACAAATTTGTGAGCTGCTAACACGTTAACCCTGGGTAGTCTCAATGATGCATGCGGCCACAGGAAGCTCCTAGGTATAGTGGCAGCCAGAGAGCTCACAAAAAATATGGTATTTACAACAGAATAACATTGTTAGACAGCAGGTGCTCGCCCGACACAAATGCGGAAATAATGACATGGGCGTGGACAGCCGATGAAGCCATAAATATCACAGGTCTACTGAGAGCTTTCAATAATAGGAGTTTTCAGGCAAGGAGGATGCACCGGCCGCATAACATGCAACAAATCTGCGATTGTGTAGACAGCCATTTCGCAGCTGAATAATTGTTGATTTTGTCCGCAAATTTGCGAAATATGCAGAAGAATTCTCAACGATCACTGGCTTACTATAATTTTGGCTTCACTTATTTTTTTCATGGAGATATGTGAGAATTTAAAAACAATACAGAAAATGCAATATTGTTTGTAGGATACAGTAAAGAAACGGTCACAGCGCGGATTCAGCGTATCGCAGCTTCTATAGAGCCCCCCCCCTATCAGAAAGTGGTGGGTGGTAACCCTTCACTTCGTGATGGCTAAGCCTTTATAATGGCCATCACCCTCATAGATCTACTAGAAGATTCCTCCAATAATCAATATATCGATCGATGCAGCTTAGTGCAACAGGACTGTGAGTGCAAAATGTGAGTTGAGCTGGAATTCAAGCTCAATTTTCGGTTTTTACCTGCACTGGAGCAAAGATTCGGAGCATCTGGAAATAACGTTACTGGCTGGCATATCTGGCATTCCTTTTTGGGCACGTAGCTTAAACTAATGCTCAGCAAGGTTGCTAGAAACTAGTTATGATGTACAGGTGAATTAGTATACCACATTCACTTGATGGCATAAAAATTAAGTGGGACCAGCTCGTGAGGTATTACCTATTTGGACAGGTTAGGACAGTGAAGATTCAGTCAATGGGATGTGTGGACTCGCAGACAATCAGAGTGTCGCGTCGTACGTGTTGTGAGGCGTGTAAAAACATATGCATAGGTGAGACTTGGAGGTCTGAGAAGAAAATATTCCAACACTTAGTTGCACAAAATCGAGTAAGAAATTATATCTTTATACCTCTTTTCAACTACTTTTTTACATTTTTTCTCCTTTTTTCATTTATTATTATATAATGTATTATTATACATTATTTCTTGTTTTTGTTTTTTTTTCAAATTAGTGTTCTGCAAGCGTCACAATTTCAAGTTTTGTAGGGGAAAATGGGGATGCATCGAGAATGCGGTTAGTTTCGCATTTCCAGGAGTTTTGATGCATTGGTAGCATAGTTTTTGATGGCTTTGAGAGCAGATATCTACATAGAGCAAACAAATTCATCAGAATAAAACTGTGCATGAGGTAAAAATAAAAAGTAGTAAAAATATTCATTTGTGTGATTAACGCTGCCTATGTTATGGAACTAGCTGTGGATGGGGAAGTGGAGAAGCGGTGACAAGCGTTCATCACCTTGTAAGAGCTAATAATACTATTACACTTGTACTAATATAAGGAAATTTTTAAGGAAAGGAGACCAATATGTATGCATTATGCATGTGGCTCAAGAATGCAGCTCACAACCCCTAAAACATGAATTTCTCGAAGGTCAGTATGGTCATTGAGATTATCCAAGGTAAGCGTGCCAACGTACCTGGGTTTACTCTTAATCTGGCACCCATGAGGATGTTTACCCATTCTTGACATTGTTTATACCCAGCTGCTACCCATTCATAAATCATGAAAAGAAGATCAGAAAAGTAGTGAAAAACATCAATAAACAGTGGTTACTACTACACGCTGAGAATGCCGTGGTTGTACAGGAGCTCAAGCGCTTCGACAAGGATCAGAAGGAAGAAGGCAGAGTTTTTCACCTGAGGAAACTCTACAGAGGGACAGCTGTGGATAGCTGTGGACGAATAAGGAATTCCGTAAAAAGAATGAATAAACTAATAAGGAAAAATGCCTAGGGAAAGGGGCAAGGGGAATTGAGTTCAATGCTCAGTCGTGGTCCTAAACAAAGAAGAAACGATAAGATATAAATAGAACAAGGATTTACAACTGAATCAAGTATACGAGGCTTAGATTTTTACTATTCTATTCAATCTTATGGTTGTGAAGGGGTTCTAACAATAACCGACTAACGAACTGTGAAAACGACTTCCAGAAAAAAAGTGCAGCCAGGACAAATATGGAATAGCGCTCTCTGCGACCCAATATGTTAGAGTAATCGATTGGATCCCACACAGGACACCCCAATAGCTATAAATTGTGACCTCCTTCGTGTCAAAAGTGGGTTTTGACCACATTTTATATTTTCTTAAGCTCCGTGGAATTGATGAAGGAGTTAAAGAAAAACTGAGGACAAAACCCATTCTCGTTGTGAAAATCTAGCTATGTGGAGCTAAACGACAATGGCCAGGAGCATAATTGAGATTACCTAGGGTAAACGCGCTGACGCCCGTGGGTAAGTTTGTGTGATGTTAACATATTCACTTTGAGAAATTTCAATGCATGTGGGCCAAGAAGGCAGCTCACAACTTCAGAAAACAGGGATTTCTCGACGGCCCGGATGATTATAGAGATTACCCAGGTGTTAACGCACTCGAATTACCCTCTAGTTGACACCCATCTAGATGCTTACCCACAAGTAACTTTGCTTAGACCCAGTCGCTACCCTCTGGTAATTATAACCATATATCCACGGCAGTTGTGGACGCAGAAAGTGGGCGTGAGGGGGGGGGTGGGAAAAAAAGTGGGGTCTCCGCCGTTTTGGGGACCCGGACGGAAAATAAAATTAATAAAAACACTAATTATAATAATAAATAATCAATAAAAATTATATTGAAAATAATATTAAAAATAAACAATCAAAAATAAGCTAATCCAAGATTTTTATTTGAGATTACTCAGGTTAACGTGCTGATGCCCATGTCAACGATGGGTGTTAGCCCGTTTACCCAAGGTAACCTTAATAATGCATGCCACCTCAAGATTCGGCAGAGCAAGAGAAAGCATAAGCAAACAAAACCAGGCCCGGATAGCCAATCACGCCAACCATTGGCTTGCTTGGCTATCTTTCCATGAATCCCAGCCCTGAATGGGGATCAATCGCCGGGTCATTTAGCCATCTGATCCCTCTCTCGCTGCCATATGGTAACCCTTTACAGCTTTTGGTTGGGCAAACAAGGAAATATGATAAATAAATGAAGCTGATGTGGTGGTGACTCTGTGGTAAGTTTCAAAAATATAAAATTGTAGATGTGACAATCAATCTGATGTTGTCCAGCTAAACTCTGTGCACTCCATTTCAAACTAGCTTGAAATCGAAGTGTTAGCAAAGAGTTGGGTATAAGTTGTGTAAACAGAATGCTTATGATACCATAAGCAGTAAGTATACAGTCTGGTCCGGCAGCCACTAGAAATGGGCGCCGGCGGGCGCCGCCCGCCGCCACCCTCCGGCGGCTCGGTATTAATGAGCTATAAATCACTCGAGCTTGGGAGAAAGCGAAGAAAAATACAATTTACTAGTCCATAGTAGACAGGGTAGATAAGCCTAACCCTATGCTTAAGAATGGGTTTAAGGCTTAGGCTTAGGCTTCACAGGAGTGGTCCCACCCAACTCCCTTTTCACCTAAATTTCTAAGATAAACTACGATAAGTGTAAGTGTAAGTAATATTGGACACTATTTGCATGTTGCATCGCGTGCGCGCATAGCTCAGTGGGTTGAGCGATTGATCGACGTTGTGGTGGTCAGGGGATCGAATCCTGCCCTGTGCCCCCGTTTTGCAAATACATATAGTATGCTGCCTACGACTGCTGCAGTTATCTAACAAACTCCAACATAAAAAGTAGCCCGGATGGCTCAGTGGTTTGAGTGGCAGATTGCAATCTGTCCCTATCGCTGGTTCCACTCCGTTGGAGATCCAGAGTTAAGTATCGCAGTGTTTGGGGTTCACTGCTTGGAACGTCCCCCGCGATCTCCTTCGGGTAGTCCAGGAAGGAATCCGGCAACGTTTTGCATAAATTTCGAAGAGAAACTACGATAAGTGTAAGTGTAAGTAATAGTAATAGTGTAAGTAATAGTGAAAAACCACTTTTTCAAAGTTGAGGGAAACCGCGAGAGAGTAACTCCGCCGTAGAGGACTGCTCCACGAAAAATAAATGACAGCGGTAGAACTACTTCGCAATGGATATGGAACAATTTATACAGACTTCAATTATTTCTAAGGATCCCGAATTGGATGAGCTTTATTATTCAGATGGGATGACTGAAGTACTGTGTCCATCTATAGAAGAATAACGGCCATTTTTGTATTCGCGAAGCAGTGTACTATAGCAGGAAATGGAAGAGTTGGCTTCGCTTATTGTGTATTCAGAAATCTTCCCCCATGAAAATCACAAAAATGAAAAAAACGTGAAAGTTGTGAAAATGGTCCCCTGCTTTATAGCCTTAACATATCCACTGCACTCTGTCAACTATGGACTAAAATTGTATTTTTCTTCGCTTTCTCCCAAGCTCGAGTGATTTATAGCTCATTAATACCGGGGCGCCGGAGGGTGGCGGCGGCCGGCGCCCATTTGCAGTGGCTGCCGGACCCGACTGTAACCGAGATTATCCAGGGTAAACGTAAGCCCGCATCAACAATATGCAAATTTAGGGATATTGACGCACTTACCCAGTGTGAGCTCAATGATGCACGCCGGTTCATGTCTTCCGCATGGATTTATATTAGCTTTACATCCTCACACTTTACGCACATAAGGGCATGAAATTCGTTTTTATTCTCTTTTGATGTCTACATTTCCATTTGACATACAATTATGTAAGTACACGTTATGCATTGCATTTCAAAATAAATAAGCCAACTTACCCACTTTGAAATGTAAAATAATAACCAACATTTTGAAAACAGACCTAGAAATCTCTCGAAAACAGTCGCACGCGAGCAGTGGTGAGGACGGCGGAAATCGGACTAACAACTCATAGGGGATTGCTTTTTTGGTAGTCGCGTGACAGCAACGGGACTCAAAACGGAATGAGCATCTTTTTTTACCTCATGTGCACTTTCATATGTGTGTTCTTAAACCTGCATGATGATTAGCTCTCTGATGCACTACCCGGCGGGATGTTACAAGTGGGCACGAGGTTCTCTTGTTTCCTTCTACCCACTCACGATCCCTTCACCCATTGAGATTATCCCAGATCGATGGCAGGTCTGGTGCATACATGTGTATGTATCCAATGCTGAATTAATCCTCACCCCTTTAACCACCACTGATGGGTAGGCATGCGACAAGAGCGGGCCGGGATATCAGGATCGAGTGGTGCGGTCTTTGGATGCTGAAGGACATTGTATCGTTATGTGCTAATGAAGAATTGTTGTTATTATTACCACACACTGATCACAATTCCGACCATAATCACCATTGATTTATTGACCAAACGCGTTTGAGAGAAATTGAGCTCACACCATGGTTACAATTCCATGCACCGCTCACACCATGCATAAGTACATAGGACGTCAAAAAGTTCCCAGCCTAGACTCTCTCCAAAAAGCTTGAGAATACTGTGAATTATTACGGGCAAATATAGAGACCTGGAACACCGACAAACGTCCCACATCTCGACTTGGACTTTTTATAGCCATTTATTTGTTTATTTATTCATCTATTTGTATACATCATAAAGGTGTGCCATCACGGTGAACAGTGTGTAAAATGATATACAATAGGGAAGCACGAAAGAAAAGAGAGAAAATGAACAAAATTAAGCCGACCAGTAACGATTAGTTAATCACAACACAACAGTAAACATGAACGGTAAAGATAAAGGTAGCGGACCTGCATTAGTTTCCAAAAGACTTGAGCGAACGAGGTAGAGCAGAATAATTTCTTCTGCATTAGGTAATTGGGGTATGAGATTCCAGGATAATTTTTCATGGGAGTAGGCGAAGTTAATAGACTTCGCTTTGTTTTTGGTACCTAAACTCGTTCCTGGGAGATGCTGCTTCAATTATTCGAAAAGGAAGTGGTCAAAGGGGCAGGTTCGGTACTACATGACAGGTGATTCAACGAATTGGATCAGCATTCTTGTGTGGTAGCTGCTGCATCTTTTTATTTGAGAGCTATTGCGCTGCAATGGTGCAGGAAAATTATACAGTTGAATCCACCTAAAACCTCGCATAAAAACATTCATACAATAGAAGGGATCTACAGTGCGGAGGTTCGAAGAAACGATAGCATTTGAGCTATTCCACAGTTATCTTCTTTTTATGCTTTCTTCTACGACGCTTTTTCTTGATTACCTGTCACAGTTGGACAAGCAAGTTAGCTTAGCAGTGTCATGCCGCATCCCAAGAAATTGTGGCCAGATATTTTCATGCCATAAATTCTAGCATCGGTCTCGGAGAACCTGGATGCCTTCACGCTCTGCCCTGTTCTCGAGACTCAGGATACTAGCGGTGTATCCTCAGCTCATCAATCGTCACAACAAGTTGAACGAACTCTTTATTGCAACATTTCGGTTCTGTAGTCCAGTTACTTTGTCGGTTACCACATTCTGGTTTGACGATGCTTCCGCTTTTCGATGACCCCTATAATGATCATTGACCGATTTTATTCGTCCTCATTTGTCCTCGGGTTCTGGCAGTTGGAAAATTCCGCGTTCCACTACAGTAGAGGGAAGGGCTATCACCACGTAAACATTCTGCAGATTTTGGTAGTTTCCTCAAGGTTTATTAAACTTCAATAAGTGGAATTCCTTTTCTCTAAGGCACCTCGGAGCCTGATGTGGTCGTCTTCATACAATTTTTTCTTTGCCACACCAGGTAGTAAAGGTGGAAATGTTTATTGTGACCTAACATTTCGACGAGGACAGTCTTCTTCAGAGGTCTGAAGGTGGCACCAGCGTTACTAACCTGTGCATTACACGGTCAAACGTCTCATCGCATTTCGCTAGTTCTCGACGTTGTCCCAGACAAGATACGATGAGAACATCCAAGCTGGAGTACTAAACCACCAATGTTTTCCACCGTTTCGCGAAAGTTGCCCGCACTGCTCAAGATCGTTTGCAGCGGACCAGTGAGTATTTCCGGATCTTATTTGATCTACATCAGATAGCTCACATAACGATAAAAAAGGAAGAAGGTCACTTGTTAATGATAGACATTCATTCTTGTTGTTCATACTCATATGTCTAGTCCGAATTCAGGCCGACTCGAGCGCTTTCCCCGCAGAAATTTCGTTTTCTAACGCCAGTATCTTGCACCTGACATTAAAATCGCTACCTTCATGAGCTTCAATCTTGTGCCGCCCTAGCGGAGATGCTAGTGTTCCTCGTCTCTTTGTGGCCATGTGTTTCTTAATCCGCACACTTAGTGTCCTACTCGTTTGCCCGGTGTAGAGGTCATGAAAAGGCAAACAATCTAGTTGGTACACCACTCTCACTTTTGCGCAGATTAGTTAGGCTGGAACCATTTTCAGACCTCTGAAGAAAACGGTAGCCGTCGAAACGTTAGGTCACAAAAATATTTCCACCTTAACAACCTGGTATGGCAGAGAAAAAAATGTATGAGTACTACCGAAGATGCCCAGGTTCCGAGAAGAACGAACATGGAATCTGGTTGTCTTCATTTCTTCATTCATATTCATACAAATCGCAATGAGCAATTCATTGATTTCGCTCTAATTTGGAGCTTTCAATTAGATATCCATATCTCTCTCAAAATTGCCTGAATAGTAGAAGAAAATGAGAAATTTATTGATCGCAACATGTTATGGGAAATTGTTCAATTTGCGGACTGTAAACAAGGCTACGACTCATCGTTCCGATTTCATGTCAGGATCGTCGCAAACCCTCTTCGATGCAAATCTCAAGCCGACCCACTATAAACATGGTTCAAGCTGCATCTTCTACGAGATAAATAACTAGTTAAACAATGCCACAACTCCATCATTCATTCTACTTTCAGCTCAGATGAAAGCTTTTCAACCGTTTATCAGAACTCGACTCTACTTCTCAGCCATAAACTCGCGATAAAAAAAAACTCGCTTTCTGAAGAATTCTATACAAAATATCTCAAATAATATACAATCAGTGAAAAGGAAATACAGGTAGATGTCCAAGTTATTCAAGACATGACGCAAAGTCGTTAAGTACCCGGTCACAACTCAACATCTTAGATCCTAAACTGTATGTGTGTATATGTGAATATATGTATAAGAGAATGCAGTGCATTAAAGAGCACGTCCGTAATGACGGACTATCATGTTGTCTCACACGAATCCACCAATAACGAATCCAACAAAACTTTCACTCTGAACAACGTGTTATTTATAGTGTAGAACGAGACCTAGCTGTTTTTAGAGAAAGAAGAAAAACTAGCGTGTTTAGAAAGAAAATACTGATTATAGCATAAATATGCAATATTGGGCCTCATAAAAATGTGTGGAGGTGCCCATAACCTCAGAATAGACGTCATTGAAACAAGTTAACCTGAGTAAACGACGCTGATGAGATACATGCATACTTACGAGCCGTTCCAACGGTCTAGCCTTGGGCGAAGCCTTGCACATGCGTCGCCGTACGTCGCGCGAGCGGCTGCGGTGCGGTTGAGCGAGTCTGACCCGACTTTTTTTTTACCTTCGGCCATTGAGATGGCACTGCTGCAGTACATCCGCACGCTTATCAACGACGGCGCGCTCTGCGAGGCTTCGGTCAGTTCAAGACTATTGGCATAGCCCGCAAATATATACGTACTATATACATCGTAGATTTGTAATACTTGGAAAAACGAATGACATTGGTTAGGCGCTTAGTATGGATGAACACACGGTGGTGTGTCCGGACCGGGAGAAATAAATCGCTAAGGGATTGACTTTATAAGTGAAAGAGCCGCGTTGAGTTAAAATGCTGAAAAGAAAGGCCGTGACGTGGACGTGTACAGGCTGAAAAGGCTGTCACGAGGTTTCCGTGACGGTGATGGCGACAATAATGAGTACTGCATACTGCTAGATGATACGGCTGGTGATGTGGAGCGTCGTAGAGTTGTGGTGATAGGTCGGAGATTGCTGAAAATCGACAATTATCAATTCCGGATGCAGTTCATTAGGTTATTACAGTTCAAATTGATCGATCGAAATTGATTTTTTTACCATCACGAAATCAGTGAGATCCAAATTCTCATGTGTTGCCCTGTGCGACATTGTTTGGTGGCTTTCATTCGCACTGCGGGCTCACCAGGGAAGGATACTAAGGAGGTCCAACAACTCATAACAAAATGTATACTATCATATACAGTTTGTGACGCTGATCTCAAAATCGTTGCCCTTTTTTTGCTGCGAAGCCCTTCATGAAGAGATACATAGCATAAATTTGGCTTATCCAGATCGGTCAAATCTGACTTTGAGTTATGTTCTGCTAAAAATATACGCGAAAACTATTTCAAACTTGTCAACTTTTCGACGTTAAATAATGTCTCCAAAATTTGGTCCTATCCGGAAAAATTCCCGCGATCTTCAAGCCCAATATCTCCAGGAAGCCAAATTTTGGCCGCCTCCTTCCTTGCTACCATCGTAGATAAATTTTCCAGAATCACCCACAGCATGTCAAAATGAGAAGAAGCCGCTCCTTCAAGAGAAAAAGCAGTAAGCCTAGAAAGCTTGAAAATGAGTAACTGTAATGCAGCCCAGAAAAGAGAAGACGCTGTTGGATGCTGTTAGTAAAATCCGATGCTAGAATCATCTGGTGAACCTGCACATACGTAGGAGACGCTTCATTGAACAGTCTCGCTTTTTAGCAGTCAGTTTCCACCCAGGCACGCTGCAGTTGTATATGCCTTCTGCCGATAACGCGGAAATCGGGCAGCGATTCACGTCCCAACCTCACATTAGTAGAAGAAATGTGCAGACTCTTCCTGTCGCCAAACCAAGGAGAGATGCGGCGGGAAGTGGCGTTGCATTCATTGTGTTATTTAATGTTATTCTTGTGTATTTTTCATTCCATATCTCACACCTCCGTCGACTAGACCAGTACTATTTGGGCTTAATCTGAGCAATTGAACCGACCATGAGTCACGACATATATTGTGACGTCAACAGGTAAGCTGGCTCACCTTGCAGAGTATCCCCTTCGTTTCGTCACCGACAACGCGGGAATAGGTTGTCTAATCAGTGAATTTACGGACACCTTCTGCTGCTGTTGCTCTCGCTCTTGCGCTCGTTTGAGATCGTCAACGTAGATGTCAGGGATCGGTAGGTCGCACTGATTCGTCATTACCATCGTTACTGAGGCGACACCTGAATCATTCAATTCACATCCGTGTTCTGGAGCACAGACAGTCACGTCAACTCACCTCGCAACCGCTTTTCATAGTCGACCATCTGCTTCCAGAAGCCAACATTTGGACGAATCACCGGTCGCGCTGACTTCACGTAGTGATAGGCTTGTCGCAGTGTCATTCGTTCATACTTGACCAAGTAGATCATCACCAGTGAAGCTGACCGTGAAACACCAGCCATGCAATGCACGAGCGTCTTACCGCCGCGATCCTGAAAGAAGTTGTAGGTAATGAGTGACCGAAGGGTAGGCATTGGACATCAAGACTCGGGAGATCCTGTCTGAGCCATTAGATGCTTACTTATCAGGTGTTAACATAGATCCTTGTGGATTTTTCAATTTTTCCCTCTAATTTGTAATCGTTTAGCTGTATTCCACATGGATTTCAAAAGCGCGGTCCTTGCTTCATGGGAGTTTCGTAAGTGTTGTTCTAGAAATAACGATTTGCTTGGGTTTTGAGCCTACTAAACAGAGTGTCCACTGATCCTGGCATCCACATACGCTGCAGAAGGGAACTAAGGTTGCTTTGAAGCTGCGGATAAAAAACAGTTCAGCAGTGATTCTATAAATTACACTTGACCTCAAGATCTGAGCTTTCATTTTGTGGCTTGTTAAGGCATTTAGGGGGAGGGGGTAGGTCTCATGCGTCTCCGATTTTTCCAGGCTCTGACGAAGGCGATGAGGCCGAAGCGTTGGCCCAATAAAGTCTGTATACCAATCTCGGTCAATGCTACAACGAATTCGATACGATACTGCAAACGCAGCGCCAAGATTCAGCGAATGTCGAACTTGGGATTACTCCTAGAAATGGGTTTTTCAACCTTTCTAGAGTCGTGCCTCTACTTCTAATATTCCCCCTCTCCACTGACACATCATATGAATCGATGCCATCTTCCTTTCTTCAAATAAATAAACGATTCGATTCCCGCCAACCTAGTACACCCCCGGATAGCTTTCCAAGCGTTGCCGTATGCCACCATTGGGCAAAAGTCTCTTGTATGGAACTTGAGAATCTTTTTATGTGACTTCATTCTTTCTCTACACCGGACAACATGCCACATTTCACCTCTCATTGACTATACGGTTCTTCTTCTAATTCGCTCAAGAGTAGTTCGAAACCAGTTTCAAACTACTTTTATGCGAACTATAATCGAGAATACCCTCGTGCGTTCGCATCAAAGAACACCTAGGTGGACTCATCAAAAGCAAGAGTGGCAATCCCTAGGGTGCTACGAGTGCTACGAAGACGTGAAATCCTAAGCAGTACTTCAAAAATATTCCGATTTGAAAAAAAAACAAGAAATTGTAATCGTTCCCAGCTACTAGGCTTCTGCATTTTCCTCACCAATTGAGAGCGTGAATGCCCCACCCTCAATTCAATGTCTGCGCTCTCATCTTTTGCTGGACTACCGAGCAGCTGTTATGATCCTTTTTTAACACATATTCGCACTGCTTTGATTAGTGGCGGTGCCAAGATTAATGCACTTTTGTGGACAACTGCATCATGTGCACTAAACTATCAAATATGTACCAGTAAACCTTGACTAAGAATCACGCTCCCAACCTTTGAGACTCCCAAAAGACAATCATTTTTTGTCGACAGAACTGGCTCAAAGTATCTAATGATGCCTGGCAATCACGAACGAACTACCACCATATATTGATCTTTGTCAACTTGATCGTAAACGTGACTGACCGGGTTGGTTCTCACTCGCGAACAACACCCGCTACTAGCCGGCTGTCGCTAGCAGCAGAACGAACAAAGGTTTGAGCATGATTTTTTTACTAACTTGTGCTGTTTTCCCATGATTGAATAATAAGGCTTTGAATTTTCGGCTTGACCTGCCAATGCACTTAGTCCCGTAGAGTATGTGAATTGTGAAACCCATTCAGGCCCTGAAGAAGGCAACGTAGCGCCGAAACGTTGGCCCTATGAGGAATAAAGGAATTTGACAGTCTCGAGTATTGTTCAACAAAAGGACTTAAGTGAATTCAAAATATGCCGAGATTGAACGACAGTCGCTCATGGAGTTTATCTTATGATGAGCGGGAGATGTCTCACTCCTTATGAACTTCCATCACTTGTGAAACAAGTGGAAGGTTTTCTTAACCAGAAAGTGTGAGTGGAGGCCTCTCTCAGATCTCTCAATCAAATTTATGATTTATTTGTGATGTGTTATCTTATTATGTATCGTATATTGTATTCTGACATGAATACGTTCGTATAATGAGATAAATAATGGAACAAATAAATAAACCTTAACAGCTTTGATCTTATCAGCCACTTGATCGAAGTAGTCTTGGATACGTGCGTACGGGTGGTCGTCTATCCGAACCTTCATATACTCTACACCTGAAAAACAGTAAATAAACAGACGTAAAATCACGCTTCTCCCATGAATAGTTTTATCACACATAAACCACAGATTTTCACGACTTATGAAAGCATTTGAGGGTACTTCATGCGATACTTCTCATTTTTGAATAATTTATATTTTAGAACCTATGAATTACGAATTTGCTCAATTTTCACGTGGTCACTTATTTTGAGGAAACTGAAACAAGAACTAGAAAGAGCCCAAATGTGCAAAATTTCGTTTCGGGACCCTATCACACTCCGTAGCGACGCTGATAATGTCGTGGGCGGTGCAGGCCGCTCTTTTGTGCGCAGGTGAGTCTTTCAAGTTTTTAAGAACATCTATTTCTTTCTCTTACCATTTCAATTACAATTCAACAGAATAACCAATGTTGGCTTGGTATAGCAGTGGCTGACGCATAACAGAGGGAAGAGGAGGGGGGGGGGAGTGAAAGTGGTGCGCAAGGGAATTTTATGAGAACTCTTCGTAGTGTATTCGTTATAATTTTGCAGCTCTTATTTTGGAAAATGAATGCGTGAAAATAGTTTTTGTCAACTTCAATTGGGACATTTTCAAGTAGGCGAAGACCTCAGTTTTTGCTCCCACCCTCCCGCCTTCCCCGAGTGCGCACCTACCACTACATAGCATGTGTGGGTAAGCTCCACCCACAAGCAAATATTCGAAATAAGCGATACAAACTAACTTTGAGAGCGCATAAACGCCCTATTCTGAAATTTGTTTCTGGGTATACCCTGCAAAGACGCTACTGCAAGTTCTAAAAACATATTTTCTCTAGAAACATTTTTTTTTGACCCCCCAAACTACCTCGCGACCTCTGAAAATAATTGAACATGCAATTGCAAAGGCAATATTACCAAGTACTCCCACCCCTACACAACTTTTCTCGTCAGTGAAAGCTAACTTCTTATCATCTACCGCCTGGAAGTAGGAAAAACAATGCTAAACAGCTGTTTGCCAGCGATTAATTAACCACCTAGGTTTCATGTGAGACAGACTTGTTTTCGTGGCGGGAGCCGAGAGGAGATTAGTGCAGTAATAAGTGGAAATACTGGGTGGAACAAAACAAATGCATCACTCGTTTTGTGTTAATAGCATTTCTAAATACTAAATATTACAGAGTACTGTAACACTGTGATTAGAAAAAAAATTGAGATTTTTTTGCTTTGTCGTCTTCTGCTGCTCCCACTTTCGTAATTTTACTGCCGCGCTTATAGTGAAATCTTGGAATACCGATAAATTTTCTGAGGCAGACTAATATTTTCTAGAACAACTGCGGTGCAACTTCTCAAAAATCAATAAACTGAATCCGAGAAATATTCCAGGATAATGAGGGCTCGCATGAGGTTTCGCCACAACCTTTCACAGAGTGCACATGTACGCAAGTGCAGAATTGTAAGACACAACACTAAGGAAACCACGGACAACTGTTCCAGAAATGACGTCACCGACCCACCTTGAATGTACGTGTTTGGCTCCTCAGTTGTGGCGTTCACTACGAACACTATCCGTTTTTGTCGGATTTTCTCCGGTTTCAGACATCCGGCACCGGACAGGAACAGATGATCGGTGATCTCGGAGATTTGGCCAAACACACCGATCCGAGACATTCTGGAAATGAAAAAACAATTTTCAGGGTCACTGACTTAACCAGTATCGATTTTTTCAACGAGAAAATCACGAGGAATTCAGCGAAAACGAGAGGCAATTATAGTATAGATAGCCCAAGTGTGCGGAGCATCGAATAGACAGGACACGTAATTCTGAGAAATTTATTATCAAAAATATTTACTTGCCCTTGTGAAGATATATCATGTCCATGCATATATAATAGTGTTGACAACGAGAAATTAGCCTGATTTCGGGAATAACACGACCGAACCACTAAAGGGTAAATCTAGTGTGTGTTGTGCAATTGCAGAAGAGCAGCTCCGCCTTTCTTGGCTCACGCAAAATTCTTCCAAAAAGAGTTTTCACGCAGCAAATATTCCTCTGAAAAGCACCACTGAGACACCGACAGCGGTCCTCTCACAAGATGCTACATGTCTACTTCATGTTGTAACAGGAAACGAAACAAAGTGCGCTCCAATGCTGATCAAAGTCCGATTGAGAACAATGAGAAAAAGTGCAGTGTTACGTGATTGTTTTCGACAATTTTAATAGATTAACAGGCCACTTAGGAAGATATGTGCGCCATTAGGACGTGTGCTGAAAATAAGACCTGTTTTGTAGAGAAAAGCAGAGCAATAGGTGGAAAGAGACTTTGGCAGCACGATAGCAGCAGCTCGTCCCAGTTGTAGAGTGTAAAAGAAAACCGCTGAAGGATTGCGCTGATGACAGAGGCGGATGTGCAGTCATGAGCTAATGACATTCACATAGTTTTCACTGAAAAAGTCTAGAATATGAGACGATACGAGACCCATGATCTGCAGCACAATAGCAGTAGCTCGTCCTGAGGTTACTAATGAAGTTCTGCTGGATTGATTAAAGGAAAAGGCAAAACTGCTGTCAAAAGCAGAATAAACAATGACGAAGATCACTCTGGAGAACTAGAGCGCACGATGTGGCGACATCAGGGGATCAATATCTGCAGCACGATAGCAGCAGCTCTTCTGGAAATAGCGTGAAAGTCTTGCTGTGGAATTGCGCTGGAAATAGAGACGAAAGGGCATTCAAAAACAGGAAAATTCGAATTGTGAACCATTTGGACTAGAGAAATGATGTGAAACCTGATGAATTATGGAGATATCTGACATGCAGCACAATAGCAGCAGCTCGTCCCGGGGCGAATGTCCTACTGCAGAAAAACACTCGAAATGAAGCATACGTAAGTGCTACTAAACAGATAAAAAATGAGAGCGGAGGTCGTTAAAAGCAGAGAGGAAATGGGAAAAGTTGCAAAGCGAAGAGCTAGAGGTGCACAGCACAAAAAAAGAACAACGAAGGCACGACAGCATCACGATAGCAGCACAATGGCAGCATTGAACTGCCATAATTGCTTCAAATCAACTTTTTTCATTTTATCACCCAGTTCAGGATAGTTCTTAGGGCGGCATCGTAAATATAATTGCCGCTGAGAGCATGAAGGACAAATAGCTCCCGCTGCAGGTAGGTCCCTCCTCCGCGGATGAACCACGCCCACTGCCCCTTTGACCTCGATGACCTACGAACTATGCGTGGTTAAAATTTTCATGCAAAAAACCGCATTTATGGCTCAACAATTTTGGAAAACTATAAAAAATGAACATAAAATACTGTGGCCGGTAACTAGGTTCGTTTTTTCGAGGAAAGCAGATCTACCGCAAGGCAACCCCTCATCTCAGCAATATCTCAGCATGTCTCAGCAATATGCATGCTAATTTTCATGTATTATACTTTGCTCCCTTACACATAATAAATCAGAGCTATGAGGGCAATATAAGCGTGACAAGTGCAGCACGATAGCAGCATCATGGCAGATCGGACCTTAATGCCTTTACTCAAGAACATGCAGTTGAGTTGGCATTCTTTTGCAGGTCTTGCAACTATGTACTATTCTTCATTAAAAGCTCAAAAACGAGCATTACAGCTGTTCTTCAGTAAATTTATGTTAAACTTACCAAATGAAATTCGCGAATTCCGCAGCACAATAGCAGCGGAAAGCGGTACACCCAGAATTCCCACTATAGAGGGTCATATCTGGAGTCTTCTATAGAGTCCCCAAGAGCGCTAACATTCAAAATGTCAGTGTGCTTGCCAAAAGAGCAAACACGGAGGAATCCGACAACTGTTCCCGGTTCTCCGCACTATATAGTTCAATAAAGGTGCGCGAAAATTACATCCCATCAGGAGCAGTTGTTCACCTCTCGCATAACACACGAGTGACGTATGAGTTTGGGAAGCAGTAGATATATGGTGACCCTAAGTGCAACATCAATAAAATTTGGCGCAAATTTCGTTGTGCGGAGTGCAATTCGGACTTGTTGAAAAAACCGCTGCTGTGTCAGCATTGATGACATCTCGGCGAAGCGCAAATTTTCTGCGGTAGGTTATTAGGTTAACCCCTAGAAAGGATGGGAGAGCCGAAATGTACACGAGGAGAACATCGCACGATTAGGGGCGCACTTGAACTTTGATCTCAGGTTCAGGCTAATTAGGGCTATTTTTACGGTTTATACTTGGATCATTCCTGAACATAAACTAAAAAGCAGATCCCACTACAAAACAGGAAAAACGCTGATTAAGAAGAAGAAGGAGAAAAAGAAGAAGACTCGATGATAACCAGGGATCGCCAATTTTAAACCTTGAGGTTTTTAAAAGCAAAAAAATTCTGGATTCATTTTAGCTCTTGAAATTTTGTTCAAGGTCTAGTATGTAAAAATACAGCCGCATACACTTTTATATCATATATGGCATGATTTTCATTTTCAAAACTGTTCAATACATTGCCGCCAACGTGATGCACATGGTGCATCACGCCCTTTCATCTCCGTGTAGAGACGTGGGGTGGTGCACATGGTGCATCACGCCCTTTCAAATTTTCAAATGCAGATTAAATACCAACCCCCCCCCCCTCCCCCAATCCTGCCCCTTTAATGTGCTTTTCTACTCTATGCAGCTATCCAGCTATGTAAGAATGATGCACTGAACAATAAAAAGCCCTAAAATTCTTCAACACATTATGGACTGCGTGATGCACGTGGTGTAACACGGCATTTGTTCCCCGTGTGGCTACGTGATACACATGGCGCATCACGCGAAATATGCTTTTCATGGCTTTTCATGTCCATTAAATGTTCTCCTGTCGTCAGGTGGTGCAAATGGTGAATTACAAGAAAATTTTAATTTTAAATAAAAAGCCCTAAAATTCTTCAACACATTATGGACTGCGTGATGCACGTGGTGTAACACGCCATTTGTTCCCCCTGTGGCTACGTGATACACATGGCGCATCACGCGAAATATGCTTTTCATGGCTTTTCATGTCCATTAAATGTTCTCCTGTCGTCAGGTGGTGCAAATGGTGAATTACAAGAAAATTTTAGCTCGTGTTTTCGTATTTACCTCCTGCCCATTGGAGAATACCAGTCATTTCTCGAGTTTATATTTACGTCACGTATTTTCCGAAATTACACTTCATGACTACGATGTAAGAGTCTACCCAAAGCTCCATCTTGCCTCAATTTCTCCAGTACCCGGATGTATCACTGAGACTACCCATGGTTAATGTGATGACGTACCCAGATTTACCCCTTACCTGGCAACCGTCAACATATTTGACCATACGTGACGTAGTCTAAACGCGCCTGGTACCCAATGGTAATTATACCCATGGGCACCAGATTACCCATACTTCCGGTGGTGCATCCATCCCCAGCATCAAGCATGTTGCCACGTTGAAAACATTTTATGATGTAATATCGCGTGTTTTCAACTGCCGCACGGATAAACATGCCGTTTCGCGTGTTATCACTCAAAACTTGACATTGGGTCAAAATTTTGTCAATGGGTCACGTTATCGCCTGCAGTGCATTTGCAGTTGTGTTACTCAGAAAGATATAGGGGCAATTTGTACTTAGGTGCGTGCGTCAGTCGCGCGTTAGTCGCGAATTTTCAGTGAAAATCGGGCAGGCTGGCATGTACACCTCGAATCAAAGTACCTCGCGGCCGCCGTGTAGCTGCCGGTGCGTGCGTCACACTTGCGTCTGGAGTGCGTCAGCGGTCCGAGCGGATTTCTACCCATCCAGCAGTATAAATCACCCCAAAACATCACCCAACTCATTGAATGCTTCTATCCCAACACCGGAATAGGAAGTTCTAGAAAAATCATGAATTGATAAAAGAGTTCGCGATTTCTTTTGAATTTTGAACATCCACGAATGTTCGAATATTTGAAGGAGTGAATATGTATTAAGCGAACACTTCAATCCAGGAAATAAAACATTTAGTCCCGAAAATTTTACTCCATCACCAATTATGGAAAACGAAGAATAAAATAAAAAGCAAAAATCCAAAGGAAGATGCAAAATGCCTTTTTCCATGGAAACGTCAGGGTTCCCATTAATGGATGCACTGGATATCAAATACAATCTGTTTACCTAGCAGTAACAATGACATCTACGCAATCTCCGTAATCCGATAATGCGCTCGTGGAATCTTACGATTGCTGAAATGAGTTCCTGGAAGAAATCACTGGACACTGGGGAAGATTGCGGAAATTTAAATGTTGTTTGCCGTTAGCGCAACGTACTTCCTTGATGTGTTATAGCAAGCGAAAATGATTTCCGCCCCAATTACGTGATTACGGACGAAACCGATTAAATGACGGATGCCTCCATTTCCTCTTATATACTGATAGAATACCTCTCATTGATGAAACACTCGAGTGAGGGAAGGTTACTATAACTTTTTACATCTTGTACCTGGGACAAGGGAAAATTACCAGAAGTGAAGAAGAAATGAGAATAGAAACAGAGAGAGGAGGTTAGGGAAGTAGATGCTCAAAAACGGCATAAAACTGACTGGTAAAAATGATGGCAGGAAGTGCCGGCGAAGTTTTAAACTTGCTAATCCTATAGAAAAATTGAAAAAAACAATAGAATTTTTACGAGCAAAACTTTGAAAAAAAAAAGATGCTATGAAGATGTGCCGATCCAAGAAAACTTCTGCAACTAAAGAAACCTGGATTTCTGGAAGCGTCGAGAAGCGTAGAAGTCGGGTACGAATCCATTTCTACAAGAAAATAAGCTGATAGAATGCAATTGCTCTCAACGCAAAAATTCCGCGACGAAAAAATACATGAAAGCACGAAATATAATGCAAGTGCGAGCTAGTCGAGAAAGTAAAGAAAGAAAGTGGGCGGGGCAAGGGCGTGGCTTTCCGAAAAGTGGCGCCGCCCCTAGAATTATGCATCATTTGTGTATGATACTCTATTGTGAGAAAGGGCGTGTTGATTTTTTTTTGAAGAAGGAAATACAAAATTGAATGTAAAAACAGTTAGATGAAGAATTGAAGAAGGAGAAGAAATGAAACAAGACGAGAATAGTTTACTTATTCATCTATTTATTTAAATAAATATTTAATTATCTACTTACTTATTTGTTAGTTTATTCACGTGGTATTTTTGTTAATTTATCAGAATGGGATCAAATGAAGTACTTCGACACTGAAAAGGCGCTGCATTGAGCGCAACATGGATAAGCCTTTTCTAAAGGGGTGTGACTTTCGCTCGAACGTCATTGGCCAGCAGCACTTGTGACGTCATCACGACAAATCAAGAAGATTTTGCTGTTCCAGTTCATTTCATCTATAATTTCACTCGATAGTTAAACATGAGCTCACAGAGAGGATGAAACAGAGAGGAACACTTTATTTTCAATACGGATGGGTACCCGAAGGGGGCGTGGCCTCTGCTCGAATGTCATTGGACGACAGCTGCACCCTCGCGAAAACACGACAACACATGTGCATTTTTGTCGCATAGTGAACATCTACACCACATTGCCATCACGTGCCATCATCACATCATTCCCCCATCAAAATACCATCGAGCTAATGACGTCTCATTCTTACGGTCTTGCGATGTTTACACTCCTCGTCACTCTAATCCTAGCATGTCTAGCTAGTGGAATTTACGTGTTTTTCCAGGAACAATCTTTTCCGGAAACAAATTAAAGAACAGCAACTACGATGATAGTAAGAGACAACCAGACGGATTTCATGAGAAAAACAAGTTGCGCAAAGGAAAATTTAATGGTTGAAGCCACTTTGGATAATTATCCTGGGCTTAGTGAGTGTTTTGGCGCAAAAAATACTATTCTTACAACATCAAACATCAAATAGTTCCTGGAGATCACGAAAGGCGAAAGATGAAAGGCGAGTAGGATGAAGAAAAAATTGAGGAGGTAAAGCCATCAGCCTCAACTCAATTGGTGATCATTGGTTTTGAAAATAGAATGGATAAATATTACCACTCCACGATGTCTCTGCTCAATCAATATATCGATTAAATTATTTTTAATCAAAGAAGGAGGACCAGGATGTTCAAGTATCGATTGTCTGAAAAATTCGCGGAATTAAAAAGAATAAGCAGAAGTCTCTAGGGTTCACGTGTAAACAATGGAAGGAAATTTCAGAGAGTGACAGGTCTTACTTAAATAACGTTGCTTGTTCATGATGATTGAATGGTGGGACCAGTTCTCGTCGATAACATTTTCTACAAGAATGACCTTTGCAAGACGGTTTTCAAGTCATGATAGTGAAGATTGGAATTCCAAAGAGTATAGCAAGATTCGTCATGGAATATTGCGCCTATCCTGCATGAGGGAAAACCAATGGGGATCAATTCTCGCCCATCTTCTCTCGATGCGTGATACTTCTACAAGGCTAATTTTAGCCGTAGTATCGTCTATTCGACTCCAGATCATTGCAAAATGATCTAACGTAGGGTAACATGGGGTACTGGAGATATCGCGAGCTGGCGGGGACCAGTTCTCGTGCACCAAATTATCCATGCAAAGCAAGTTTTAGCTGCGCAGCAGTGGGATTTCGATTTCGAAGGAGCGAAGAAGACTTTACCAGGAAGTATTGCACGCGTATGGTAGGATGCGGCGTGGGGACCAGTTCTCGTCCACCCCGTTCACCGCGCGAACAGCCATTTCAAGGCAAATTTTCACCTCCGCGAATGCGGGATTACGTCATAGAACAGAAGAAAACAATGGAATATGATGCATTGAAGACGTTTTGATGTGAATCACCGGCAGGCACGACACCTCAACAATTTCCAGCCCTATTCCATGAAAACTAGGCCAAAACATGTGGAAAAAAAGTTTGGGAAGGCTCCCATCAGGATATGCTTATTTGTCAGCGAATGCTGTTATAGCCCCCATGTGAGGAGATTTCCCATCTTCTACGAAAAACCACACCAATAACCGCTTGCACTCCATAAGCTGTGCCCTGTGAAGAACTTTAAGTGCACCCTAAGCGCTATTGTGTCGTGTCCGAGATGATTCAGAGCAGTCGCCCACGCCATACTTAGCTTACAACAAGAACATGGGGCTCATGAAGCCTACGGGGAGAATCCAGGAATATCTTGAAGTGCTTCTTGAGCTGTATGGGCGAGATTTGCCTGAAAGGAGGTGAGAAAGGGATGGAACATACACAGAAGGTTTGATAAGAAAGCTGGTTGCATTATCAGCGACAATCTATCAGTTGGATGACTGCAGGATATGGTTATCCCTAATCTTATCCCTGAAGAGCTCTTACAGTTCCTATAGATCTCCGGGTTATGACTCCTGGCATATATGATCCGAGTCCAATACTCCTGCAAATGGATACCGACATTTTATAACCACTCCTCCCTAAATGTCTGTAAAATCACAATTCTGAGAAGCTTTTCCAGAATACCAACATGCCCATTTAATTTTCGCAATTTTTGCAAACAATTTGATAATTTACTGATCCTGGGGCCAGAGGCGTAGTAAATTTAGCTAAAAACTTCACAAAAGAGAACTGTAAAAGGTGTTTTGGTTGTTCTCCATGAATGCCAATCAGGAAAATGACGATATATTCTTAAAAATATATTACGATGAAGTTACGATGTTTCTACACTCTAGAAAGCTCCTAGTCGCGTTTTCTGTATAGCAAGGTAATAGAAAAAGAACAGTGCACCCTAATGTAGCAGTAGATGAACGTCGCAGAGGCGGTTGGAGCTGGGTAGGTCTCTGGTAAAGCTATTCCACTTGGAAAATGCTCAAAAAAACGACAAAAATCTGAAGCCAAAAAACTGTGAGATCGCTCATTTTGAACATGAATCCTAAAGCCACAGGCTAGGACAGATGTGATCAGCGTCAGCAGAAAAAAAAGGAGCATCGTTAGAAAAAAAACCACGGTATAAATCTTCAAAAACAGCCATTCTCGTCCGAATGGGCACTTTTCACATGAAAATATCGTCTCAGAGAAAAATTCAGGCAAACTTGCGGAAGGACCGCAGTGGAAAGATGTTTCGATCATGTATCTAAAGAGCGAGAGAAAGAGAAATCATCGGGAGCAGTAGGGCCACGGAAGTTATGTGGAAGGACCGCAGATCACAGATCGGTCCTTGCGCTTTCTGCCAATGTCTTTCTGCAAATATATCTGAGAATTTCACCTTGTGCGCCTCTAATGCGAGGAAAAATTGGAATTTTTAGCTATTCACTTAGAATTTTGCCCATTCGACAATCCAAACAGGAGGAATATGAAGTTGTTTGGTGGCCAAAGGCTAATGGACGAGATTTCACACATTTATGCACATGAATACCGCGAATTGAGCATGTGAAAAAATCATAAGATGAATTTTTGATTTATAATGAGAAATTGAGGGAGTCTTGAGTAATATAAATTCGATAAGAATAAAAAATGGGAAAATAACCTCAAGAAACTGAAAAATGAAGGAAAATATTGAGATAGGGTAGGTACCTTCAGAGAAAAGCTACCTTCAGAGAAAACTATCTTTGATTGGAATTCTAGTTTAGAATATCTCTCATTCTTTAGAGAAAAAAAAACTTCTGAAAATTTTCAAATATTCCCGCGCGCAGTTATAGCGCCGCAGGATCCTGGTAACCCATGAACCAGCTTTGCAAATGGATTTCACCTGCAACCGCAAAAATATCTACTGGACATAGAGCCAGCTTTTAGCCGGGTAGGCGAGATGGTGTCGAATAGCAGAATGCCAGATTCACCCATATATGTACGTACAAACAGTATTATATGACTAGCGCTCATGCTGAATCCCTTCACAGGTGGGCGGGGACGAGGTGAGGCATCGAATAATACCAAAGAGAGAGAGGCAAAGTGTTATTGGATGTTATTAGGTGATTTGTTTTGACTATGGGCAATGCGCTTGTGTATGTCATATCGAAACCCTTCGTAGTAGTAGTATTAGTAGTCAGGTGAGCTGTCACTACTGATCCTACCTTGAAAGGAAGTGTTCTGCTGAGTTCTTAGGCCCATAGGCCCATCACACACGGCGCGAAGCTTTTTATTATACAGCTGATGGTTCAATAGCTTTTAATGCTATTCAGTATATTATATATGAGGTTAATTGTGGTTGAATTTTTCGTATTTTTCATTTTAGTGGTGCTAGATTGTTTTTTATTTTTTTATATTTGCATATTTTTACAATCACCACGCGGCAGCTCATAACCCAGAATCATGGCTGTGCTGATGGTTGGTTGGGTACGCAATGAAATCATCACACCAACACCACAGTCGTCAGGAAGGAAGTGCATCCGGATGAGCTCCGAGTGCTCAATCAAGTCTCAGCCACTTCTTCAGCACACCTCATTAGACATAGAGTGGAAGAGAACTCTTGGAGGACTCTTTCTGAAGTTCTAAGGGAGAAGGCACTGTAATCCTGGGTATTTTGGCAGGTAAAGGCAAATTTCAACTGTAAAACTCAAGGAGAATGTAATTTCTGGTGAGAACTTCACAGCCTCAAAAGTGAAAGTAAGTATGAACCTACTCTGGCGTCTGAACTTTTCGAAGGCTCCTGGTACCCTTGGTAAGCTTATTTTACTTTGCCGCAGACTGCATTTGGGTCAGGATGCATCACCGGAGGGAAGAGATATAGTATGATCGTATCCATGGACTACCCATAGGGTAAGCTGGGTACAAAGAACGTCCCACATGAGTAAGTATGTCTATAGATGCTAGGAAAAGGGCTAATTTGGGTACGTTAGCGTTAACCAGGGGTAATCTCAAAAATGCATTCGGACCATGGATCTAAAAAGTTTACCTTGTAGGTTAGCTCCTTATCACTGCACTATGCAGACAGATAGGTAAGTGTTGGAGGAAATGGTAAAGAAGAACTTTTACATTGATATAACGATAAAATAAACGATAATATCACCAAAAGCTCTATTCCACAAGTAAATAGTTTATAGGAAACAAACCCAAACGTAAAAAGGCATGTTTTTCCCACAGCATTCTTTACCAGTGAGCATTATTTTCAGAAAACGAAACACAGGAAAAAAATGTGGGGAAAATTCTGACAACCACTGAAAAACTTCCATGAAACCGTTCTATTTTCTCAAAGGTTAGCAAAATCCTAGGCTCTACAAGAGTAACTTCTTTTCTACGTTATTTACAACAGTTTCGCTACCTTTTTCTACAGGAGAAAGAGAGTTGGGGGACCACCAATCCTGATGCTGGAAGTAAGGCTTAGGATTAGGCCTGGATTTAGGCCTATGCATAGACTTAGGTATCAGCTCAGGCTCAGGTTTAGGTTTCTAGGCTGATGCCTGCGACCACTTATAGGCTTGCCCCTAAACTCCATTTTTGTCAATCATTCTTTTTTCATTTTCTCACCCCTTTCCCGATTTCTCGGCCACACTACCTTTGGGATGAAAATTTAACAAGAAAAACCGGAAGAGATAGGGCAGAATGAAGCAAAAACTGAAGAAAAAGTATGAACGCGATGCAGACGCAGATGGATTCCATCTAAATCCGAGGAAAACGCGGAAAAACAGGAAAACCGGCAAGGATACGCGGAAAAATCCGGGAAATGGTTGAAGTCGAGTACAGATCGACGGGTGAGAAGGAGATTTACTGCCAGTTCAGCGAAATAGCAGAAGAAGCTCGCGAGCGACGGCAGCGTCGGCGTGATCCGTCATCCGCTGCTCAGCGGCGGCGGCCGAGCGCGCCGCGAGCTGTGGATCACTGACTCAAGCCGCTTATCAGCCGGTAATCACAGCAAACATGTTTTGACGTGACGCACAGCCGGCTAGCAGCAGATGAGGCGAGAAAATCACCCCGCCACGAGGAGATGACGTCGAGATTCTGGAGCTATGCAGCAAAAGCACCTTATTGATCGGTATTGATTGAAAACTGCTTGCGAATCAGCTGCGCGGCGGTGATCAACGGCGCGACAGCGTGAAATCATTCGAAATGTTTACATTGGCGGGTTTCCACACACACACAAACACAGTGCACCGAATAAATAACGCGCAAACATATCCTCACGTCAGGCTCGACGGGATCATGACATTTGCGGCCAGCTTGGATGGATTTTTCATTTATCCTTGGAAATCTATGCACTAGCGCCTGGGGAAATCTGATATCTATATTGGAAACTTTGTGCAAAAGGAGATAAAAACAAAATCGAAGGAGGAGGACAATATATTGCCAAGCTAACCAGTATGATTTGGCCGCTAATAACAAGCATAAATAACTCTTTGATTCTTAACAAAAAGTTGCCTAATTGGGGGTGTGCACCACGTACTTGAGATACAAATGAAAAACGATGAAAAAAGGAAAAAAAAGAGAAAATGAAACAGTCTTATTCATTTTTTTTCAAACAACTGATAAGCTTCTTGCGTAATCTAACGGATTCAACATCTTACATCCTACTCACTAAGGTTTATTTTGGCTAACTATAGATTCAAACAGATTAACCATAGGAAGCTAGGTATAGTTCAGTACCTCGAGTAATGCGTCTGTGATTTTGTCTGCAATTACGACAGGACGCCGCAGGATGCAATTAGTAAAAGATTTTACTACGTAACAGTAGTAAACAATCAAAATAGGAGGATTTACACCATGTACTTATTATTATAGAACTTACAGAGGGAAAGTGAAAAAATTGGATAAAATCAGCTGATCACTCAACCGATACCACGCCGCAGCCGTAATTGCGGACAAAGTCACAGAGGCACTTCCTAAGTTACCGGACTATATATACCTGGCTTCCAGTGGCGGACACAGAAAGTGGGCGGGAGGGGGGGGGGGGAGGGAAAAAAGTGGGGTCTCCGTCACACGGAAAATAAAGTTAATGAAAATATCAATTATATTAATAAATAATTAAGAAAAATTGTATTAAAAAAATAATACAAATAAACTAATCCAAAATTTTTATTTGTCGACCCACTCTCGAGGGGTACGCTCCCCCCCGCGTCCAACACAAGTAATTCCAAAAATTTGTCGACCCACTCCCGAGAGGTACGCCTCCCCCCCCCTTGCGTCCAACACTGCTGGCTTCCCATGGTTAATCCGTGCGATTCCAAAAGCGAGCCATTCTAACCAACCACCGCGCCCCAACCGGAATAAAACGAGACAGTGAAACAGCAAAAAGTTACTAAAAATAAATTTGAATAAAAATAGAAATAAATCAGCATGGATATATTATACAGTAGCGAGCAAAAAGATTGCAACTTTTCGTTTTTCGTCTATAACTTCTTTCAAAGCAGAGCATGAAGGCTCAAATTTTTATGAGAGTTGTAGCTACTCATCTGAGATAGGATAGATTTAAAATCTTCTCACCCCGGCGACTTCATATTTTTTTAAAAAATTTTCTTTTCGCAGAGGTCAAAATCTGTAATTTGGTACCATACGCAAAGTGTTCCAAAATGACATCGATTGTTGGGATTGAGCCCCGAATTGATTGCTTGTGTAAGAATCAACCCGTATTTGCTAGGAAATGTGCATGGGGTGACTACTGGCTGACATTTGCGAAGACTATGTGAAGTTAGTTCAACAGTGATGTTTTATGGATGTTTTTGCCTCTCTGGCACTCTCTATTCGCTTTGTTTGAAGGGAAGAGATGCTGCTGATGGCTCTCAAAGTTTGGCTACAGCAGCTAGAACTTAATACATTTCATTGCTCGCTCTGGATTCGAGAATATTCCTTTTAGTTGCAATGCAGCCAATTGTGCACAACACGGAAAATAAGCTTTGGAATTTTTTTTTATCTCGGAGATGAAGACACGTGGAGGGTCTCATGAGTGGTAAAGATGCTACAGGATTCCTGGAATATTGCCAAGTACACGACGATTCATGATGCCTCGGATTTATCGTAAAAGGACTACTCGAAGTGAGGAGTGCTGGTCACTAACACGAGTGTTTGTGCCCTCTTGCTCCACACATGAATTTCCACAGTTAATCTGAAGCTTTTTGATCTAACAATGTCGCGCTTAGTTTGCTCCATTCAAACCAAACTGAACTAGCCAGTTTCCCAAGTGCCAGGTCACCGTATCCTACTTCGGTGGTGTCTCATAGATTTCACTGCGATTTCAATGCACCTTTATCAGACCTACCTCACCAAATCCAAGGCGACATGAACCGACATGTGCACAGCAATATTCTGAGAATCCTGTAGCATCTTTACTACTCATGAGACCCTTCACTTGTCTTCCTCTTCGAGATAGAAAAAAATTCCGAAAATTATTTTCCGTGTTGTGCACAATTGGCTGCATTGCAAGTAGCCGGAATACTTCGGAATTCCGAAGGAGTGATGAACTGCGTTGAAGCCGAAAACCTGTAACTAAACTTATAGAAGTGTCAGCAGCACCTATCCCTTTTAAACAAAGCTGATGGAAGGAGCCAGGCTTACAGAAGCATTCATAGAAATTCACTGCTGAATCATCGTGAAACAGTCTTCGCAAATATCAACCAGTGGTGTAGGCCTGCACATTTTCCAGCATATACGGGTTGATTCTGCACCAAATAACTAATGCGCAGTAGATATCAACGATTGATGTCATTTTCGGAGGTATTGCGAATGATGAAAAATTACGGATTTCGACTCCTGCGAAACAAATTTTTCTTGAAAAACAAGAAGTCTGGCGAATAAGGAGGTTCTGACGTTTTCCTTTCTCTCATGAGTATTTACAACTCTCATAAAAATTTGGACCTCCGTGCTCTGCTTTAAACGGAGTTACAGACGAAAAACCAAAAGTTGCAATCTTTTTGCTCGCTACTGTATGTATCAGTGGGAGGAGGGGGGGGGGCGAGGGAAGAAAGTGGGGTCTCGGCGGTTTCGGGGACCCATGCGGAAAATAAAAAAAAATATTAATTATAAAAATAAATAATAGATACTAATTATGTTTAAAAAATAAAAATAAACAATCAAAGTTTAACTAGTACAAGACTTTCATCTGTAGTGTAAAGTAATTTCGAAAATTTGGTGATCCATTCCCGGGGCGGGGGGGGGAGCGTTACCATTACTTTCCTTCTTTTATTTTCAGGAAACTGTTGAGGTAACTAGCTACCACGAAGAGAACAATTTGATTATTTGACCTTCTGGTCTTTGAGCTTACCGCTGGTGACCAAAAATTTAACTGGAAGACAAAGGGCAAGAAGTTCCTGGAAGAATGGGCCTACTAGCACTCCCAGGCTTGAGATGGCAACCAGGAACCTGAGGCCGCCCACTCAGCAGCTCCTTTTAAGGAAAATCCAACCCGAAAGCTTCCTAGAATCCGTCGGGTACAACCTCTTCAGCACTCTGATTGAGGAAGAAAGCACTACCGCTCGCGCCCTCCACAAAACGACGTGATTTCCGGAATCTTCGTGGGGGGGAGGGTGAAATGCGGGTGGCATGCACTCGTCAACCGCGTTAACCTCTACCGCTCCGCTCCTGCAGCGAACTTGAGTTGACCTTGTCCCTTTTGGCAACCACTGAGCCTATTCATCTGTTCAAGACCACCAATTTCCTGCGTGAGCGCGGCTGGTGTTCGCGAAAGGAAAACGTTGCACTTTTCGGGCAAAAGCGAGTCGAGACGTCGTGCGACGGGCGACTGCGTTTATAGCTGCGGTGGCGTGGCGTAATGGAGACAACATAAAACGAATCGGACGAGTAATGAGCTTAGCCACGCCCTGTGGTGATCTAACATCGCCTCGTATTATGTTGATCTTCTAGGGCTCAGAGATCGTATTTACCTCGTATCCTGGTGTTAGGTTGTTTGCTTACCAGGGTGTCAAAATATTATGAGGTGGAAATCGCACAGAATCCACTTTTGCGCAGTTTTTTTTTCTGAAAAATATTGGCAAGTTTCCAAGCGTTTCTATGGTTATCAATTAAAGAAACGAGGATTGCTATTGGGGAATCCACATCTGGAGTGACGAGAAGATCAAAGTTCAAAGATCACTTCGTGAATTGTGGATGCAACCGAATGCTTCCCGCCCAAGAATACCTTTCTCAGAACCCCTCAAACAACTTGCTAACAACTTTTGGCGAGCAAGTTACTCATCGCATCTGAAACTTGCTCACTCAAAAGTGTATTGACAGCCTTTTGTGACTTTTCCTTGTTGACAAGTTTTCGTAAAGGAAGATTGTTGACAACTTGTGTGTTGGATGGCGTGATGAGGTCAAACTTGTTGACAACGATTTGTTGGTTGAAAGATTGTGTGCAAGTTGTTTTGGGGCAAAATTGTCTGCAAGTCCTTTCGAGCCAAAATTGTACCGAAGACTTGTTCTTGAGGTTCTGGTGGAACAGGAGTTTTTTTTTTGAATACTCGATTAATCTTCTTTTTTCTAATTGGTCAGTCGGAATTCGGGTGGAAAAAATCAGATGACAAATTAAACGCAAATAATGAAAGGTACAAAAATAATTATGAATAATTTGCATTTGTGATCAATTATAGGGAGATATGTAGGTAAATTAAATAGTTTAAATAGTCAGGAAAGCAGTGTAAGCCTTTTTTTCAATTTCACCCATTGCTGGAGAAAGATATGCCCTTTTCCCGAACGGCCATTGGGATACGTAGCTCCAGATTTAGGATTCGGAAATCCTAGAACAAGTACCTGTCTAGATTTGAGGAATGGAAATTAATGAATAAAATAGGCAGCGACCGAAAAAATGGCATACATAGAATTTGATAAGCAGCTTTGTTCAGCTCTACTTTTTTACTTAAAAAAGTGGATCCACGGTTGTGAGGTACTCCTGTTATGGCTCTCTACTGATCTGGATCATTTTTGTGAAATATTTATTTATTTTCACTACATAGTACCAAGGGCACAATGCTACCCCTCAGAATGAGGGTAACAAAGAAAGTGATGAATAGTTATAATATATCAGCTTGTCGGAAAAGTTTCTCGCTTTTTTTCTTTTTTTTTCGTTCAAATTTTTTTTTCTTTAATACGATCACATGCACAATTATACACTCATTGGCGAATACATTACATCATGAAAATATTTTCACATTAAGCAGCACTCGTACTTACTTTAACAATTCTGATACGTGTTCTTTTTCCTTAGTTTCCTTTTTTGTAAAGCTAGGGCGCTTATGCTACAATTACAGATTTCTGTGGTGTTCTGTGCAATTCTTTTCTCTCTCCTTTTCCTTTCTCTCTATCTGCACCTCTCTCTTTTTCTACTCTTCTCCACCTGGCCTTCATTCTCTTTTATTATCACTATATTATTATTTTTATTTATTATATAGTTTACTATTAACATATTATATTGTTTACTATTTACTTATTTAATATTTACACTATATCATTTATTATATTATAACTAACAATTATCCCACTCAACCAACCAATAAACAGAAGGTCTTTGGCCCCTCTGTGGCCCTCTCCAACTGCCATGGAAGCCATGGACAAAAACAATTTTTCCATACATGGATGAACGCTGAAATAATCCTACTACCCTAGAAATCAATAAACCAGGAGATGCTCTTATGAATGTACGTACATGAGAACTCTTGTACGAATGCGACGAGAGGATAGCGTGAGATAATCAACACGTTTTTGCAGTTGGCACGAGGACACTCATTAAAAGCGCCCATAGAGAAGTAGCTGTGAGTAGTTACTCGGCAGTAGTATAGATACGGATGAATAGATGGCTTGGAAATTGAGTGAAGCGGTGCGCTATTAGCGGTCACGCGCAGGTTTTTAAAGGTTGCATGTAAATATCCATGCAGATAAAATTGAATGTGAAGAGGGAGAAAGGAAAAGAGGAAAATGAAGAAAGAGGAGCATACTGGGGCTTTGCTTGAAGACGACAAAAGAGTGTTGAAGTCCAAAAAAGGGAAAAGAAAAAGAAATGAAGAAAGATAAGGAAGAAAAGCATATAAATTAGTAGTGCGGAAAAACCCGTGGATGAAAACTCATCATATGAGAAAAAATGACTTAGTAGATTGCAGCCGAGCAGAACAGAAATTGTTTAAATAAGAGGAATTGAAAAACGAGAAAAATAGATGCTGCACCAAGAGAACAGCATCATTGCAGCAAAATATAATTGAATAGGATCATAGTTTTTCTAATAAAACCAACTTTTCGCAGCATTTGCAGCACAATAGCAGCACGATCTTAGCAAAAACTCATAAAATGAAGATTCTCTAACTTTTATTGTGTGTCAGATATGCCTAGATGCTGATGAACACTGCTTTTTCCTAAATGTTCCCTATTAATTAAGTTAAGGTAATTATAATCTAGTAATTGATCAGTGCTTACTGTTTACTTTATTGCTTATTGATTATTTCCATGACCATGATATAAATATCTATTTTTGATCCCTGACTCGATCCCTGTCAACACATAGATTTTCAACCGATCTCGTCTCTTCTTCAGCCTCCTTCCCCTCAACTAATTTTTCGACCTTCCGTCGCTTAGACCTCTTAAGAAATTTCTCGCCTGCGCTACTATGGTTCATTTCACCGGAGAAGATGCTCGGGAAGAATTTAGAGAAAAGGAGAATCAGGAAGTGATTGTGGAATTTGTGGAGACGGGAAAGACAGAAAGTGAGCACGAAAATTCAACTGCCTTCGCCTTTCAAATGGAAAATAGGATGGGACATTCATGGAGCAGAATTGTGGTATGAAAAAGGAGATATTTCAAGAACTTTACCAGGAAAATAAAAAAAATAAATGAGACATACGATATGAATTCATGGAGAACCTTTGAACAAGGAAAAAACCCATTCTATCTATTCTATTCCACTGTGGAACTCAAATATCCGAATCTCAACGGTTTGCTTGGGCATTTAGCTGAGAAAAATATTACGAAACCTTGCTTAGGTAAGTAAACCGGCCATGAGAAAGCCAAAGAACATTAACATCGTCATTCTGTTTTCTCTCGAAATAGAGCGTGCCATTGAAGGAAACACAATTAGGTGGCTTAATTATCGAGCTCCTGGAAAGCTGAGGCCAATCTCTTGGCACAAAAAGTGACCAAGAAACTCATCTATGAGGAAGTCGAGTATGAACACTCCAAACTTAGTAGAAATTTGCCCATCAATTTGAAAAATTCCAGAATTTCAGGATCATATAATTTTGGTTGGATGCAAATGTGAAATATGAGTTTCCATAGGGAATGCTTAATGTGCACCCCAATCCAAGCCCCTATATCCCTTTTAAAAGCCATTTATGAAGAGGAAACGACCAAGAAGCGAAGAAATGGATACCTATCTACATATGTGATGCATTCGGCTCGTAGGCTCATGCCGTTGTCAGGGTGATTGAAATCTCAGAGACTCCTCATAGCCGCGGAGCAGAAGCACACACGCAAACGGATGATAGCGCACAGAAGAACGTCTTCCAAGTAACCAAGGGATCCACAGTTGCCTAACGACGCTGATAGCGCAGCAGAAGCTCTCAAAAAACCAAGAAAATCACAAAATTTCCCGTTTTACTGCATCAAAAACCCTGTACATCGCCTTGGAGAGGAAAACAACAGATAATAATGGTGATGCACAAGACTTTCACAAATCTCACTTAGCTCTCAAGATTTAAGTGAAGGTTGAAAGGATTCCCAAGCCAAAAAGAGTAACTGAAAGGCTATTAGTTCGAAGATTCGTCCTTGATTCCAGAGTACTGTTATATTTCTGTTTATCTCCTGGAATAAATAAAGAACAAATAAAAAATCTGAAAAAAAACATGAAAGGCTCTAGCTGTCAGTAAGTCAATACCACATTATCAGCTGACGTCAACTCTCCACTGAATCCACTGAAGCGATATCCGAGATGGGAATACTCTCAATGGAACGTTTTACGATGACCTCATTCCCAAGAAAAGGAAAATATTGAAAAGAGTCTGAAAAAGCCCTTGCTCGCTCACAAAATGACATTACTTAACAATAACATAGCATGAACAGGAAAGGAAAGACTAGAAAAAAAGAGGAGTATGAATAGGTGCAAGCTAATGCTGCACTCATAATTCCGAAGCAGTAAAATATGAGCAGAACTACATAGAGAAAGTGAACGGAACGCAATGAAAAAAGGGAGAGAGTGGAGAAGAGAAAAATGAAAATGGCAGGAGATGGCAGAGAAGCAGAGCAAACACCATGAAGGTGTGGTGAGACGCAGAAAAACTTGCTGTAAGGGCGCGTAAGTCGAAAAAAAACAGTAGAAAAAAGGAACAGAAAGGCAAACTAGAAGAAAAAACTGGGCAAAAGAGGAATTACGACGAATGCCAGAGAAGTCTGCGATGAAATTGCGTAAAGGTGAAGAAAAGGAGACAATTAAAAAGAAGCAAAGGAAGGAGTATAAGAAGGGGGAAAAAAGAAGAGGATGTTCCTGTTCTGATAATAGGAATTGGCAGAAAAAAAACAAGGAAACAAAGAATGCAGGGAGAAATGAATTGAGGAAGACTACAGGGAAAGAATGAATGAACGGAATGAATGAACGAATGAACGAATGAATGAATGAGTGAATGAGTGAATGAATGAATGAATGAATGAATGAATGAATGAATGAATGAATGAATGAATGAATGAATGAATGAGTGAATGAATGAATGAATGAATGAGTGAATGAATGAATGAATGAATGAGTGAATGAATGAATGAATGAATGAATGAATGAGTGAATGAATGAATGAATGAGTGAGTGAATGAATGAATGAGTGAATGAGTGAATGAATGAATGAATGAATGAATGAATGAATGAATGAATGAATGAATGAATGAATGAACTCAACAGGAAGAAAAGATGTGAAACTAACTCCAATTTGGGTGGAAAATGGAGGAAAGAGAAAAAGTAAAAACGGAAGTGGTTGAAAGAAGTGTAAAGAGGATTGTATTGAGAAAAGATAGAGGAAATAAAAAGAAAAGAGAGAAAAAGAAGGAAGGATGAACTTAACTACGAAATTTAACAGAAATCATAGATTTACACAGGGGAGATTGCCGTGGACGACTGAAGCAAAGAATGACAGAGAAGTGAAGTAATTAAAAAAGTTAAAAAATTCTTGGGTTACCAAGTAAAAAACTAAAGCAATTTGTGCCAGTTGTACGTTTTCACCTACTAAGAACGAACGGCAGGGTGTCACTGAGGGAAACGAGGTAGACGATGGGCAATATCTCCCACAAACACTTGAGTTCTCGCGCTCGCGTCGTTCTTCGTTGACAACGAGATGAGTGCAGAGTAGTAGAGTGGCACAGGAGTAGTCAGTGACGCAGAGGAAGATCATATCTGAAATGAAAATAGCCTAGAAGAAGGCTAGTTGTATACGTAGATGTGACGCTTCAACGGCATTAAAATGAAATGAAATCAGGCCGGCTTTGAGAATCACAATTACGGAGGAGGTGTACGTCTGTCAACACAGGGTAGAGACGTAGAAGAGGGGTGAGAATTAGAGAAGCGGAGTTGTCAACTGGCAAGAAAAAGTAATGTGGTCAAATTTTCAAAGAAAAAGAGACATGAAGGCCACTCCAGAATTGGCGTGCTGCCAAAACTATTTCAAGACCAAGAAAAGCTATTATAAAGCCCGGTACCGTCCAGAGGAGGCTACAGTACCCCAGAGGCACCCGCTGCCGTTATAACTGCGGTGGCCTCTGTGTTCAGTAGGAACCGGCACATAACACTGATGCCATTATGGCAATGTTGGTCGCTAGAGGTGAAAACCATCGACGGCGGCGGTGGCGGGCGGTCACAGGGGTGGGCGGAGTCGAATCAGCTGTATGTAGAGACGGTTATGAATCAGAACGAAAACGAACAAACAATGATTGCTATTGATTTTCGGCAAAAACGGAAAGTCGAGAAAGTTCTGGAAATTCTCTGGATTTTTTACACGGCTGGATTTCTCTTACAGCTCAGTAAGGAGAGCGAAAAGGCACAACTAGGAGAATTGTCAATGAAGAAGTGGAAAAATTTAAAAGGGGCGTGGCAAGGAAAAACTGAAAAAAGACTGTATAAATGACATTTGGAAGAGTAATCTAGGAAGTCCTCCCAATAAAATACCACATATTACCCCAATAAATTCCCTTGTACTCAAGAAGAAATAAATAAGAAGTATAACAAATCACTATGGATGGGTCAACTAACAACGTCTCAGTATTTAATATTTATTTTAGGCCTTTAGAATTTTTTTCTAGAATAACATCATTGTCTACTATTTTAGTTACCAGTGCCAACATTGTAAATATCACAATTTTATTAAATGATATTCAGTTATTTATCCATTTATTTGCCTGTTTAGTTATTTGTTTATTCATTTATTTGCTAGTTTATCTGTTATGTCGACACTATTTTACGTAGTTTCGTTAAATTAACAAAATTTATGCGATTTATTTATTTTACTGGTATTTTTTTATTTTCTCCTACCTATGTAATTTACCACTTTATCAATTGAATTTTCCTGGACAATTTATGAAAATTTCCCCGTTTCTGACTCTACTCTTAAAATTTCGAAAGACTGATGTAGAGATTGCTATCATACGCTCTTCATTCCCAATGCAGACATTAGGCTTGGACACATCCTTGAGACCACCCAGGGTAAACGTGTTGACGCCCTTGTTAATGGTGGGTTAATTGGCGTGATGTTGACGCCTTTACCCTGGGTAATCTCAATGGTGTACGGTTCACCTCGTCGCAGCTCTCTTTCTCTCGTTTAGGTCTCATTTTTCAAAGCTCTTCCAAGGGTTTTTTATAAGCAAAGAAAAATCTCAACCCTGAACATTCCAGTAATCTTTGTAGAAATATTTACAATTATGATGTATCTTCCCTCTGAGTGAAACTGTGAACCTTCACAATGTATAATAATAAATGAACTCAGCACAATTCTCGTTTTGCTTCCCTCCTTCCTCTTTCTCTTCTTTTCATAGTCACCACCCTTCCATCCTACTCGTATTTTCTGCACATCCTTATTCTCAATCGCTACCGCCCACATGTTTTTACTGTGCTCTTCTATTAGAAAATTGTAATTATTCCAAAGGATGTAAGTAACAGTATTTTTCATAATGTTGGACGCGTGCCAAACCTACATTACCAGGGCACCTAGCATTCCTACGTCCAAAATTGGACCGCCTCCAATAAGCGGGATTTGTGGATTTGACAACACTTTTAGCTTCAGTTCCGATCCCACTTTATTTTATAGGCATTCCTCCGGAAGGAAAGAAAATTGTAAATTCGCTACTAAAAACCAAAAAAACTCAAAAAAAAAGTTTCTTCCAACAGCAATTGGACTTTGCGAGTGAAATTGTTACAAATCGCTGCTGAAACGCATTCAAAAGAGCTGAGAATAGTTTTTGGGAAAAGTTCTTCAAAAAACGTACTATATCTTCAAAATACGGTGGTATAAATTCTCACAATAGTGAATTTTAACAATAACACGGCAGGAGGTCCCAAAATTCATGGAAATTAACCAGTGAGTCATGCGAACAGCTGAATTCACAAGGCAAACTAACTATCTCAGGGATTGCTTGATTTCTTGCGGGGTTTAATAATCAAATAATGGATGGGTGACTATAATTAGACCTAAAATCAAAATAATGATAAATCAATAAATTAACAAAATCAGGAGAAGATTTTCCAACAGAAAGTGTAAAATCGCCGCGAGAAAAAAAAATGCCATCTCTCCAAAAGAGACGATTTCAATTGTCATGTGGATATCACGTGCAATTTTGCAATTTATCTCAGCGCAAATCGGATAGAAATGGAATTTCCATTATAAAAACAGTATTTGGGCAAAGCTTCTGGGAAGAAATCACGAAGAGGGGCGTGGACTACCAGAAAAATTTGTAATCCTGAAAAAGTGTCCAGAAAATTCCTCAAAAATAGTCTAAAAATTGAAGACTTCCTATCAGTTGATAATCACTACCTATGTCAACATGGTCTTCCATATGTTCACCCGAAAACTCGTCCAATCTTCGCTCTGCAACTGTGTGACAATCCGCCACCGACTAACTCGATCAGATTTACGATGTTACACCGCGGGCCGATTGGCCACGGCAGTCGAGAACACTTATTCTCCGGCAATAAATGGACGAGTTCACGGAAAAACTGCCTCAGCGGACAACCTGATGTTATGTAGATTAGGAAACAGTGCGCTGCAATTATCCCTTTCAGGGAAAGTGGGCGGGGCGTAGAGTTGACTCGCTATTAGGCGGGTGAAATTGCATCATATGCATCAAGGAACCTCGAGAAAGTGATAAAAATAGATGACAGTGGACGATGACGTCACCAGCAGGGCGTCACCAGGTCACGTCACGAGGTGCCATTTAGTGCTTCGAGAGTTTTCCAATGGCCGTCGCCAGATGGTGGGGGTGGAACCGGTTCTTCACACGCCCCCATATGCTGCCACCACCGCGACAATAACTTCCCGAGACGCGAAAGTAAAAGTCAACTGAGGCGCGCGCACGCGTGTTCACACGGACGAAAATACCATCACAGAAAGGTAAACAAGTAAACAAACGGATCAATAACAGGTGAGATGGGCAGCTAAACGTGAGAAAACCAGTAGAAAATCGCGAGATGGTGGTCTCATAAGCGTTGCAACGAGAGCACATCAATTGATCACACACTCACATCCAACAACAACAGACGCAGGAAGGACGCCTGGTGGTGGGCGTGGCGACCACTGTGCCAAGGTGAAGATGATGCGAGTGTGAGAGTGCCAGGAAACAGCAGAAAACCCCGTGCAGAACCCCGTGGATCACGTGATCAGCGCGCTTTTTCCGCCATGTGGCGTCCTTGCGGCCTCATTTTACCATATTTGGAATTTTTTTGCCAAATTTCGGGAAAAACAAAGCGAAATTGACTGCATTCGATTATGTGGCAGGTGGTCTTCTAGCTGATAATTTAATTTGCTGGCGGGCGGAGCTTAACAACCAGTTAACCTGGTGAGCCTGTGCAAACCTGTTCAAGCGGCGCGGTTCCACTGATGCATTGATAGGTTAGCGAAAAACTATAACCATTAAGTTACTGGTCTCACATACTTATAATTAAATTAGTAATGTACCCTCTCCTCTCAAAGGTATTGTTCCCTTTGGAAAGAAAAAAGCAAAATTCAATTTTTTGAAAAGAAAGCACTTTCATCACAGCACCTCCCCCCTACCCCAAGGATACCACACATTTGGTCTGCCGCGTCGCATCACTTTCGCGACGCGGCACACCAGCTAGGTCCTGAGGTTGTCAGGCATTGGCGGCATTGATGTCTTTGCTCACGTTTTCATTCAAACATTTCAGAATAGCAGCGTCCAGGTGGTCTGCTGCGCCGCGTGGGTGGTGCGACGCGCTAGACCAGACGGAGGATATTCTGTGGTGCAACTGTGATTGATTGACAGTGTAGATAAAGTTCTTGTGTAACCTCACTTCCAATTCCTTTTCTATTATTGATTATTTCGTTGATTTTTACTGTTTAATTTTTAAAGTAACTAAACTGCCGGATGTTTGGTCAGCCACGCCCCTTTTTCCGAACTCGCCCCCACCCCTAGAGCAACATCTCTTCATCCGTTCCTGTATTAGGATATACTACTACATATATGACCCAAGCTTAGACGGGCAAAAGGGAGTTAGAAGGGGCGAACCTAAAATCAACCAATGACGAAGACCCTGGAGTGGCCAGTGAGAGGCATGAGGTGTCAAGGGGATGCTTGAATGTTCATTTCAAATGTCAAGGGACCATGTGCCTTCAGGTTTCGGCAGAGTGTTGAAGATGAGGGTAGGCCACGCCCACAGAACTGTTGCTGTAGTTCAAAGGACCAGTAAAAGCGCACAGCATACCTGGTACTGGCTTTGACAAAGCAGTAAGCATTGTGGAGAATGCAGGTAAGCCAGGACTGCAATGAATGCAGGTAAGCCACGGACTGCTCTAACTTCTGTTTGCACTTTTTACTCAAGTTTTACTTTACTATACTTAAATCGAATAAAGTCTAAGCCCCGCCCACAAGAGAAGGAAATAAAATTGGATACTATTACTGGAGGTGATGTAAGTTCTAATCAGTTACGAAGAAAATTCGCTGGACATAACGAGGACATAAAAGCTCAAAGAACTATCAACGACTCCAGTAAATGGAGTATTAGCTTTACGGGACAGCCTAGTACGGACATAAAAATTCCATAAACTATTGGCCGCGCCCACAAACGGCTGGAACGGCTCTCTGGAGCTATATGTATGGGAGCGGCTTTTTAGACATGGTAGTTGCACAACTATAAAAATCAATTATTGACGAAAAATGTTAAAGTCGATAATTTCGATGGCATGCCCTTATTCCGCCATTTGAAGCACTATTTTTGAACGAATGAAAAAAGAAACAATTGGAAGATTAGGAAAGAAAGTTGAAGAAGATTATTTTCATCAAAACATTTCACTTCACAATGTCATCAAGGATTTTTATTGATTTTGCTGCATCATTGGGTAAATTGCGCGGTGCCGCTGCTCTGCGATTGGTCAGTAAACAATGAGGAGTGAAACGTAGTGAAATTACTAAGTAAGAAGTAAAAAAGTAAGTAGTCGAGAAGTAAGTGGAAAAGAAGCAAAATTTCAAAAAAAAATTGAAAGAAAGTAATTTATATCAAAAAAATGTCACTTCACCAAGTTAACACGGATTTTCATCAAATTTTTTGTATCATTGGATGAAATGGGCGATGCCGCTGTGGTACGATTGGTTAATTAATGCTGAAAGGTAGAGAGGAAAGAATGGATGTGAAATTAAACATAGAAAGAGGGATAGAAAGAGTGTCAAATTCGCTTAGAAATGATTTGGAATTAGGCCACGCCCCCTTAGAGCAGGAGAGAAATCCAGCAGCTAACGCTCCTTCGAATCACAAGTAGTTTTTCTGGCGTGGAATTGAGAGATTTGTCTGTAACTGCACCAGAACCGCTCAAAATGTCATTGACTCTCAAATTTAGTACAACAGAGGTAGTTCTGAAGTTTACTCTATGAAGACTAGTAAGGTAAAGTGTACTATAGCCGAGCAAACAAGGACAAATCTCGCCTGAAATAGGTATGAAATTGCAGCGCGCAAGAAAAACCATCGCTGTAGAATAATCCCAGCTGGGAATGGAAACTAAGTGGGTGGAGCGTTTTTATCCAGGTGGGCGGGGCTTAGGAAAAAGTGGGCATTTCTCCAGAGCCACGTAAGAGTGCATAGTTAGTCACACTTCCTAGAAACAGAAGAAAAACGAGGCGAGTAGTTGGAAGTTTCTGGAGAAAATGATTTGAACCTTTCCAGTATAGGGACGCTACCGCCCCCACAGCGTCCCAAAACGTCCCAGAGGTGACAAAGCAACGAAATTTCTGAGCAA